>VDFB02004359.1:0-161304 GCA_007258455.2 Sequoia sempervirens | reverse complement strand
GCTTTAGTGTAGGTACTCTAGGATTATTTGGCACTATTGGTGGGAGGTATGGAAATAGTATTATGTGCATGCTTCTTTTATTGAGTCTTGGATGACTTTGGGTAGGCCTCCTTCCAAGAAATTTTATCTTTAGGTGGCTTGGGGTATAGGACCTTCTTGCATTCTATAGTAGATTTGGTTGGAGAGGAATTGTAGAATCTTTAATGGAGTAAGTATGTCTACTCTTCAGGTTTGGTAACAAACTTGTAGCATGATTCAAGAAACTATTTAGGCCAAGTGTGAGGTGTATATCTCTTAAGAGGTTACTGAGGTGGGGGTGTTGCAAGAGTTGGGTTTGGTCAGTGGAGGTTTGTGGAATTTGTGCTATATTGGTAAGTGATATTCTACTGTGAAGATTCAAAATGATGGTGATGGCATCCACCTCTTGTGGGTGTCTTGAAGATCAATCCTAATGGTTCTTCCAGGGGAAACCCTAGTTATGCTAGTGTTGGTAGGGACAGTGGGGGCTCCCCCATCTTTATCTTCTACATCTTTCAGGGGTACCAAAGTAATAACTTTATGGAGGCTTTGGCTATCCTTTTTTCTTTGAAATAGATTTGTGTGTTGGATTTGTGCAGGATCATTTGTGAGTCTGATTCACAAATTGTGGTGAATATGTTGAATAAGGGTTCATTGGATGATGCAAGTTGGTTATTAGATCATGTAGCTCATCAGATTAACCAAATTAGTTCCTCTTTGGATTTAGTTTCCTTTGTCCATATCCCTAGGGAATGGAACAAGGTTGCAAATTTTTTGGTGAAATGGGCTTCAAAGCATAAGGGTACTTGGTAGATTGATGATTGGGAGCACCTTCCCTTGTACTGTTCTGAGTGGTTGAAGTTGCTTTAAAAGGATATTCAAGGTTTTTAGGTTAGGTTTGGGGCATGTGGTTTGGCTTATGCTAGGGCCAGTCTGGTCTCGAGGGTTTTCCTGGCAGTCCTCATTGTGGGGACATGCATTGAATGTAATTTCTTTCTTCTTGATTGAATAAATTTTTACCACTCTTTTATTAAAAAAATAACATTTTAAACTCAAACTTACCAAAATTTGGTAGTTTTCGCTTGATGTCAACCTTTGTCTATTTTTTATCATTTACAAAAATAAATTAACCCTTTTGGAGAGGATTCTCTCCTCTGGTGCACCATATATTTTTCAAAATATTTTAATAAGTTCTATTATTTTTTTAATTTCTAATCAACATCATTTTTTATTATAGTGACCTACTTGCATTATTTAAAAAAACATATTGCAACTAATAAAAATATTTTAAAAATTATATATTTGGATTCTTGACTCTAAGCTCTACAAATATGTATTTTTAGTTTTTTGAAAAAAAAATCATTCTAACTAAAGAAATATTATGTTCAAGTGGGAAGATTCAAAAATTTATGAAAAAAGATGAGGTGGCTACCAACAAGGATGCCATAGTTGAAAGGATTCCAGTCAAAAATGTTTCGGCTAAAACTTTACATGTAAATTGAAGTGCATTTGAAAATTATAAATGGAAATTTTTTATTGTATAGTTTCGGGTGAAAGTGTTTCACTTGAAACTATATGTGCAACATTTAGGCTATGTAGTTTTGGGTGAAATTGTTTCACTTGAAATAGTTTAGGGTGAAACTATTTCGCTCAAAACTATTTAATTGGCTAAAAGTGCAACACAGGTTTGTGCTTTTACCCACTTTTGATATTTTTCTCTAGATTAGATCTTCCTTTATTAATTCATGACTATGATTACGTTGTTGAGATAATGTAACTACTTTTCCATTGTTTTGAGAAAATATTCTTGGATGATCTTTGTTCCATTTTTTGATCTCAAATTTGACATGTGTGAGATTTTTATGTAGTTATCCTTGAAACTTTTATAAATGGATCCTTCTCCCACAAGTGATGAAGAGGAATTCATTATCCCTAAATTAGATAATTGCAAATTTGAAATAGAAATTCTAAGGAGAGGGGAGTTGGCTACAAAATATCAAAGAAGATGGGGAAATGATCCAAGCACGAGAAACTAATAATCTCATATGAGAAGTTAAACATGGATAATTTAACCAATAGGCCAAAAAGGGAAGCCTATAAAGTCTCTCAAAAATGAAAATCCTTTCTTCTATTTGACCAAGTAAATTTACCTTCTTTTGTTGGAAAATCAACTAGATTGTGCTCATTAATAAAAAAATTGAAGTCTTCAACTATTTTAACATGAGGGATCATGTGTTGGAGCTAAAAAATCCACCTTGGTTTTCATATGCCTTCATTTTTATCTCTTGTTCATTTCCATCATAAGCCCCATTACCCTTGATTTTTTACTATATTTGACATAAAACATAAAATTTTCCTAATGTATATAGCTCTTAAGCCTACGGTAGTAAATAAAATAAATTCTCTAACTGTCACTTTGAGATAATTCCCATTATATGGTACTTCCTCGGTAACATAAGGTATATTGCCAAGATAATAACATATCGAAGAAAACTTCACCATAGTCTCCTCACCAAAGTCAATAAAGAGTTGATGAACATGTCAATGAGACCCTCATGTTTTGAAGTGACTTACTCAATGTCTCTCTGATAACCCAAAGAGCAATATATCGATGAGACTTGGATACTTTAGAGTGAAAATTCTGCTTGTCTCTCTAAAAAGATATAGTAATGTCAATACTCTAAGGATATAGGATCATGCTGCATTCAGGAAACAGAAAACATCCCTCGAACATCAAGAGATTATTATAAAATAAATGATAAATTATTGGAAAAACACAGTCAGGCAAGTACAACAAAAATATTGAAGAGACATCAATGTGTCGAACTAGGGAATGAGGAAGTCTCTTTGACACCACAAGAGAAACTAAGAACAAGATGTCGAAGAGACAAAAGGGCATCAAACAGACATTGATAAAAGTCTCTTCAATTTTCTAACAGTAGAAACTTAGCTACAAGAATACATTGTCAAAGAGACTATGAGATATCAAAGAGAGGCAATCAAAGGTTTCTTCAACACTTCAAAAAGGAATTTAAAGGAATCTAAGAGAAAAAAAACCCAAATCAGGAAGACGAAAAAGGGGTTATTTGGAAAAAAATTGTTAAAAGGAAGAACATGTGTATGTTGAGGAGACTTAATCTCATCAAAAGGAAATGATCACCAGTCTCATCGACATTGTAATATCATATTACAAAGAAGGAAAAACCTAAAGTACAGTTATCAAAGAGAATTTGTGGTATCGAAGAGAAAAACTCAAATGTCTCTTTGGCATTTTGAAGAAGGGATCAAAGACATATCAAAGAAAGAAAGGGATATCTTTGATAATTTAATCAAGGTCTCTTCAACATTATGAAATAATTTCTCACCCAGTTGACATGACTAATGAGGTCATCGAAGAGACAAATACCATTAATATTGCAATTGATTAGAAAGGTGGTGTCAGCATCATTTGTGAATCAGAACTAGTTCAAGTGAGCCAAATCTCAATATATCTAAATATTGAGAAATCAAAATCATTGAGAATAGTGGCTGAAAATTGAGGAGGTGGAGTTGGATAATGGCGAGCAGCTTAAAGACCATGACATTAGTTCAAGTAAGTTTTATTGGCTCAGCTAAACATATTCTATAAAATTTCACTTGAAGTATTGTGCAAATAGGGTTTTGAGATGGAAAGAACCTTGAAAAAACCCAAAGTAAAAAAAGGCAGAAAATAGAGGCTAGGCCATTAAATAAAGACCTGATAGAATAATGTCCCAAGTCTAGACCAAAGTCTAGGAGAACAACACAATTAAATCTTTCATGTGAAAAATTGGAAGATAAACATAAGAATCTTAAAGATGTGTGGACTCCACAAAGAGGCTATGATCTATTCATATATCACTATAGAAAGAAGTATAGACAAAGACATGTCTCAAACCCATGGAACATGAATTTGGAAAAGCTTGTGATGCCTAATGTGTTTATCAATGTGGAATTGGTCAAGGTACTAGCTAAAAACTACAACCCGAAAATGAGGGCAATGTACCATGATGGTTTGCAATTTATCATCATAACACAAGATTACATCTTCATAATTTTCCAACTAGATACCTCTATGAAAACAAAATTGAGAATAAGAGATTTGTTGGAAGAATATTGGACCATGGATACAAGCTATAAGAGATGGAAATTACCTTTGCATAGACCCAAGGACCCAAGAAACCAACTTAGAGACTCTCTAGTGATGAGAGACCCCCATTTCCTGTGGATTTGTTTGAAGAATATTGTTAGCATACTTATTATTCATTCGGCCAATTCTTAGGAATTGATGCTCCTATTGCGATGGTCATAGCTCCCATGGTCTTAGCAGAAAATATCCAAATCCAAGATGCTATTCCTTATGACTACATAAAATACTTGTCTAAGGTCATTAATACCTTGCTTATTACCATTAAGAATAATAGTGATTCCATAAACTTCAAGCAATACTCTCTATTCATGTGTATTATGTTATATGAAGGACATGCAATGGGCATGTGGGGAGAGGAGTTAAGAATTAAAAATTTCAATAGCGATGAGAATATGAGACCAATTCAGATGTGGACATCCATATAGGATAATAGATGTGGGAGATCCCACTACTTATACTTTGAAAAATATTTTGTGAAACCCTTGTATAAGATGCTTGGCCATAGATGTAATTACAATTTGTCTCCAAAGATATAGAGATTCCTCATACCAAAGGAGAAAAACCCTAAGAGAAAGATAAAACACAATTGGGGGCACTGGTATGCATTTGAAGATTATACAGTGATAAGAATATATGGATTCAAGGCAGCTCCATTTTTACTACCTAAGACTGTACCAGATAGGGTTGCATACCTAGAGATTGTGAGGCAATTGGCCTTTTCAAACTTCATGCACCTCAAAAGTTATGGAAGGAAATCTCTCATGCCCTCTACCTTATGTTTTAGTGACTTCACCATTATTATTGATAAAGGGTATGAATCAATTAGTAGAAAAATAGATTATTATGGCATGACATTGGGAAATAAGAGGGAGAAATTCAACCCTAAGAACTTTATTCATGATGCCAAAATCTCATAGAAACTAAAAGGATATGAACATGAATTCTTCATGGATGATATCATTAGAAATTGTGATGAAACTCAAGTAATGATGAGGAAGGTTGCATATAAAAAAATAGTCATGGCAGAGGCATGGAGGAAAAGCAATAATCCATTATGTACATAAATTTTTCATGAAATATGAGATACTATGGAAAGGGTTGAGCAATTGATCATACATGAAGAATAATTGACTAAGGATGTACCTCTCATAGATTTTGAAAGAAGAAAAGATACTACTTCTAGGAAACAAGTTGAAAATGTAGTACCTATAAGTCGTTTATCACCATAGCCTACTCCAGAGGTCAGCTTCTCAGCTGATACTCCTATTATTATTGAGGATGACATTGAGGAAGAAAATGAGGTTACACAGATCACCATTCCTACTATCCCCCAGTATGAAGTACCACCAAAGAGGAATGTGATTACCTTTAAAGCCTCTGATGAATTATTTGATGATGTAAGACATTGTGCTAGCCAAGAATTCATTATGGATGATACATTTGTTCGAACTCCTGCATTTAGGGCCTTCATTTATGAGTACAAAGGAAGATTGATAAGAGACAAGTTAAAAGAAAATCAACCCTGAGCAAGAGGAAAATTCCTTAAAATAACTTGAGTACGAGGTTGATAAGAAAATAGACAACATCACTCCTAAAAGAGGGAGAGAATTGCTACAAGAAGCTAGAGTCATGCTTCTTCCAGGGTGGTACATCAGCTCAGCCATAGTGTTTGATAGTTTCTTGAGTAGAGAGAATAAAACCTTGAAATTGATAGATGAAGCCATTGATAAGATATACACTAGATTAGGGTATAATCCTAAGAACACTACTTTTCATATTTGGGCCCTTTACCCATTAGGAAAAAGGCTTGCCCTTATTAATGATCAAGATCAGGTCTTTGGTCACCTTCTAGTATAGAGAGTAGGGGATATAGACCCTATTGAGACTACTCACCTAAATGTAAATGTGGCCAATTTTACCAAAGCTCAGATTCATAAATTAGTTGGAGATAATAAGGTATTTATTGATGAAAATGAGAGGTTGAAGCAAGATGTGATCAACTACAAAGATAGATTACCTTCCTCCTCAGGACCTTATTCATCGTTGATTGAATGTGAAAGGAAAGTGCTTGAAGCAATGTCTGAGACTACTTATTGAAAGCACAAATATGAAATAATCTAAAGAGGGCAAGAAGAACTAAAGAAAAAAATAAACACTATTGTATTTGAAATGGCATTAGAACTAGTGTGTAAGAGGTTTGATGATATGATTAAACTTGTTGATAAGGTCTAGGTTATCCATGATAGGACATGTGCAAATTTACAAGAACACAATAGGTTATGTGACAGAATGAAGGAGGTAGAAATATAGATAAAGGAAAATAAAGGTGATAACTTTTGAAAATTGAGGTGTTTTCTTAGCTTAATAATTTGTAAAACTTTAAGATTTATGATCTAAATATGCTTTTACTTGTTATAGATTCTTTGTGGGTGATTATCTGATTAATTCATTTTATTTTTTGTAGAAAGAAGACATAAGTTGATAGAAGAATTAGACAGGATATTAGAAAGATTGCACAAGCATATACCGTGGAGAAACCCTTTCAGGAAAAAACTCCACCATGAATTAATCTATTATTCAATCTTTGAAGTAGATAACAATAGCTCCATTTCTTGCTTGAGAATGCTTATTTTTCCTTCACCAAAACTTCTTTACAACCTGCAATAAAACTGATAATAACTCTCTTCAACTTGCTTGAGATAAATAGGCATTAAACAACTTTGTAAACTCAACATGAGTTGCAATTACAATGGTCAAGCCCTATCCCTAAAAGGTATACCTATCTCTTCCTAGTAGATTTTAACCATGAAAAACAATGTCAAATCCTCATCTTCATGCATTTGGGCATCCCAAACTAAAGTGCCAACTCAACCTTTATTCTGTAAATATCTTCAAGGCTTCATCCTCAAAGTAGGTGCCCAAGAGTGTTCCCACTTAACTTAGCCTTCTGAAATATCTTGCCATGCAAAGGAGTTAATTCCAAGAAGCCAACTTGGGCACCCAAGTTGGGTCCAAGTTATTTCTTGTTAATTGAAACATTTCTCAATACCATTCATGCAAGAATGGTCATCCCCTATTAACTGAAGGTATTCCTTGTTATCTATCATGCAACTCAAGTCATTAGCCATGCATTCCAAGTTAACTAAAGTCAACTAGTATTCAACTAAAACTAACTAAAGATAACTAAACCATAACTGAACTGAACTGAACTGAACTAATTCTGAACTAAACTGAACTAAACTGAATTGAACTAAACTAAACTGATCTGAACTGAACTGAACTAAACTTAATGCATGCAAACATCACACCCTGACTCCTAGGATCTTTACATGCATTCAAAAGTGTTATCTCTTACTCTGAATAGTTAACTAAACTCAAGGTGAGTGTCACCTACCATGTGGGCACCCCACGTGCTCCTATTATTCAAGAACTCATAATGGACACCCTCACATGCTCCTAACATTTATAATTAATTATAAATTTCAATTAACATGATTATTTCATAAAATATTAATCTCTTCCTAATCCTATTGTTGATGAAAACATTCCAAGGACTTAGGAGATACATGAAATAAATAATGTTTAGGATTGCAATTAAATGGAATCATATTTCCAATAATAACAAAAGTGTACTTCAAGAATATCAAGTTCTTATGAACACACATGACAACTTCCATAATATACTGGCACAAGAATTGAGTGACTTTAGTCAATCACTAAGTATGGCTCTGCCAAATTTCTTTGAGGAAACAGACTTAAAAGACCAAGATGTATGGAAGGATGAGATAGCTTAATATTTGTTGATGGCTCTTGATGAGATTAATGACGAAGATGAGGTGCTCAAAAAAATTCATGTGCAACTAGGATGAATCTTTGAACTTGAATATGCAATGAAAGACATCATAAACAATGTAGACACTTATGCAAAGATATGATATATCGAGCATGTGTAAAAAATTAATTTATTCATCACACAGGTCAAGTAAGGAGTGACAAAATAATAAAGTTTTGCAGTCATGAGTGCATTATCATGGATCATGAGCCTTGAATAGGTCTTAAATGATCACTGGCACTTGTTGGAGACTAATGGATCATGGTGCATCTACTTACGAATTACTAAGTTTCTATGTTTATGTTAATCAAGTTTGATCCTTTAGTTATCAAATGATGTAACTTTGTGTGAATGGGCCTATAGCTTGTTGCTTCCCATATAAAAAGGGAAAACAAGGCAAAATTTTGGATCATCATCATCAGTAGTAATAGACAGGTTCATCTATTAGCATATTCCACTCATGTCCATTTCCATACTTCAGAAACTTTTGCTATTAATGTATATCTATTAAAGCAACATAATGGAGAAGACTATTCATAATCAATGATTTACTTCCACTATTCAACTATTGTGTTAATATTCATTCTTATATGTTTTTGTGAAGTCTCCAAAGTTGTTTTCCTTAATTATTCAAATTTATACAATCTTTTAGGACACATTTGTTGTGTTATTTTCTTGATTGGGTTATGGTTGGAGTGAATTAAATTCCTTTCAAGTGACTCATTTTAATTGATTCCTTCAAGGGATTAAAATACTTTTAAATTGATTGATTTGACCGATTTTCCTCAAGTTAAGAATTAAAAATCCTTTCATGATATCACATTCATTTGGGAGAATAAAACTAGTATTCATAAAGAAGAGTACGATAACTGACAAACATGCACATTTGTACAAGGTGAAAACATCCAAAGTGCCCAACAAGTTAGAGTTAAACTTAGAAATAGATCCACCTATCTTACATATATGTCTCCATCATCATCCACCTCTCAACTCCATTTTCCCAATAGATTAGGCACTATTCATACTTAGAACATTTTATAGAAACTTTACTTATACACTCGATTCTTGAAACATCTACAATAGGAACTAGGTATTAAGCTTTGCATCTACTTCACACCCACATTCCATTGTGAGTAGATTGCCCAAGTTAGAGACAATATTTAAGCCCTCAAATCTACCTCATCATTTAGGTACCCCACCTAAGTATAGTATAGCCTAAAGAGCAAGGGTTCATCAATCAGATTCACCTCGTTCATTAGCCAAAAATTTACTAAGAGATTGGCACCCTCTTAAGGTTCAATACCTGCAATTATGAGACCTAACAGGATGATCCCACTATAGTTTTCTTCCATGTCCAAGAAGGAATTATAATACCCTCCAAGGAAAACTAAATCATCATTAAAATACTTGAGGATAGAACCAAGGAGATTCCAAAGCTAATTTTCTTAGAATTTAGTGGTTATTGAACCATAAACATTGAAAAGCCAAAAGTTTACATTAGAAGCCAAACTATAGATGTTGATGAGCATCCAATTGGATCCAAAGGTAGAGAGCATGGATTTAACTATTTTTGGATTCAAAGAGCTACTTGGTTATCCAAGTCCCCAACAACATCAATGGTAGAATATTTATATTCTTTTCATTTTTCAAAAATTAAGGAGGTTTAAAATAAGGAAAGCTTTATTTCTTGAAGAAGATAATATCAAAGTACTAAGGGTTAAAGTGACACTTTATTAAGAATTGATTGTTATGGGCATTTATAACCCTAAAATTCTAGGATATGACCTTAATTTCTCTTGAGGGTAGAGGCATGCCCTCTTTTTTATCAAATCTCTATCTATAGTTTATTGAATTCATGTTGCTATCTCTTCTTGAGTCTTATAGCTCTTTAGATTTTTGGTTCTGCATGAAATACCAAAGGTTTGAGATGAAAAATTCTCTTTTCTTTTAGTTTAAGAGATGGAAATCCTTTTTGAGAAGTCAAAACCAATGTTCTCCTAAATAACTTCATTATAAATATCCTCTATGAACTCTTCACCCACTTTTTGAAGAATTTAAGCAACCATGAGTTCAAATTTAACCTAAGAGAATATCCTAATGGGGGTGGGAGTAGTTGAAAAAGATTTAGTGAAGCAGGAAGAAGAAGAGGATATTTGGGGGCAAGGGAAGGGGCATCCTTAGGGGATACAAGGAGAGGGTTGGGTGGGGGTTAGGGAGCTCACATTCTAGGTTCAAATAGGGGGGGAAAGAAAATCATGTGGGGCAAGAAGCCATATCAAAAGAGAGAGTAGATTGTGCTAACCTAAGTACTTTGAGATTTAAGGAGAGTAGAGTGGGAGAAGGTGAGTAAGGGTAAGCACCAAGGAGGAGGATATACATGGGCAGCTTTCAAATAAAGAGGGGGTACAAGTAAAGGTAAAATATCTTTTGGACCCATACACACACAATGGAGTTTAGGGACACAAAAGAGGGAAAGGGTTTATTAACATCTATGACCACACACAAATGCATTGAAGGGTTAGAAATGGACAAGGATGGTAGGTATAGCTCTTAAATAAACCATAAATTACACACAAATTTGATGATCTCAAGATATTTTTATTCATAAGGGATGTTTCTAAGGTGAACCTAGAAGGGGGTAAGCCTAGGGTAAACTTTAAAAGGGTTGAAGTTTAGGAGTCAGGGTTGTAAAAAAAATTTACCCTTGAAAAACAAAGAATATTTGCTAAGAATGTGATCCCTTATTTATTATCATATTTGACCATGAAGAAATTATTTTCTATTTGTAAGGACTACATTCTTAAATTAGGAATCATGAATCCATTGGGATAAATAAGTGCATTCAAGGGGTAAGTTTTAGAAATTATTTATAATAATCATAACCTTGAACTGGGAAACACGAAGAGCAAGCATATGTTAGGAATGAATGGAGTTAGATTTAACACTAAGTTATCCAATGGTGATTTAGATTTGGTATTAGCCTTTTGATACGAAGATCTATGTTAGGACATGTCGTATTTATCTTTATAATCTTTGTTTGTCCATAAAGGGTATTGTTGCATATATTTTTTCCATTTGACATTTTTTATAATTATGTTGTTCTCATTATGATCTTTGTAATGACGTGAATTTTCACCCCTTACAAATTCCCCATCTATACCCCTTACTTTAGAAAAATTGAACTTGATGATGATATTCCACATCCTCCATCCACTCTTCATCCATTTGGCAGCTATATGTAGTGTCGGTGGGGGAATTAATGTCGAGGATGCAAGCACGATGAGCGGATGTCTACATGGCATGTTGTTGTCCTAATAAGATTCCCACCTCTATAATCTATAGAGATGTTACAAATCTCCATTGGTGATGAAGTGTACCGTCCCTACACCCAATTTCAACTTCAAAAGACTATCTTCTTCATGCATTCACTCTCTCTTGATCACATTCACTCTTGGAAACTTTCTACTTACTTCATTCACAACATTTTCATCTCCATTGAAGCTCCAAGATAGTGCTTTAGTTGGTCTACTCCTCTCTTTGTTGCGGTAATGTTGGCATTCACAAGCTTGCAAGCTCACATCTTCCCTCATATGCCTTGAGAGCATCTTGTTGGGGAGGTGATATCCATTCACTTAGCATCATTATATTTTTTTTTAGCATATTATTGTTAGCATAGAACATAGTACTTCTATTTCAATACTTTATTTATCGTACTTTCTCTATTGTTGCTATTCTCACTATCTATGGAGGTGAGAACATTGAAACAAGGGTTTGACTATGGAAAGCCCCGAAACAACCCCAACATTTTTCCTCATTCTTTTGTGTGTATGTACTTCATTTGTGTGGAGCTTTTGGGAGGCTAGACTGGTTGTAAGTTGGATTTCTACCACCCTTGCTCATCATTTCATTCATAATCAATCTATTTATCAAATTAAAGTATTCTTCTTGTTGTTTTGGTAGTTCATTTATTTTTTGTTCTTTTTTATTGTATCAAACTATACTTGTCAGGTTGATAGTACATTTCTCTAAGTTCTTAGATTATACTTTATGCTCTTTATCTGTACGGACACCAGTGTGTCGTGTTGTTGTCTATATTCTACACTAGAGTCCTTTGGAAAAGAGCTCACCTGACTTCCTAAACTCTCAGGTTAACACAAGGAAAGTGATACGTCAGTTGTCCTTCCTTTTCACCCCCTTAAACATCAAACTTATCTTGAACAATTCCATATACCTTTTTAAATCATTCATCCTTAGCTTGAGGTAGATAAAGGCAGCTGATTGTCCTAGGCCCTCCCATGACTTGGGGTCCTGAGCAGTCAATCCCCCTCCTCTAAATTTTTGTGAACCCAATGTGAAGATTGTAATATGTATTTCTTTGCATCAAGGTTCTTTCTCTTGTGTCTACGTAGGTTGTGGACTTATTTTTTGTGATGCTTTATGAGCTTTACAACTTAGTCTATAACTTTTGGATACATTAGAAGGAGCACATGACAACAACACCTAAAGATGGACTTTACAAGGGTCATTACAGCTCTCTCTTCCCAAGAGATGGTATCAATGATAGAGACAAGTTTATTCGATGAAATCACTTGTTCCCCTACTCCTCATGTCTCTCTTATGGCCCCACATTTGAATGATGATGATGCTCTCACTGTTCCTGCAATGTATATCATCAGTTTAGATAAGAGGCTAATGGATCTCAAAAATCACTTAGGGAAAGATAAAAACATGGCTAGAGCCACTAGGGTTGTTAATGAGATCATATATATGCTAGACAAAGATTAGATAGGCATAGACTTTCTCCATTGCCTTACCAATTTAGTGGAAGCATATGTCCCCTCTTACAACCCTAGGTCAAGTATTACCTAAGAACATGAGCTTGACACTTATGAAATACATATTGGTGTCTTGATGCCCATGACATTGGTATGTATGGTTGAAACAGGCCCTTCCATCAACATCTTCACTCCTACTCCACCTCCTATTGTCAAAGCAAGTAGAGTACCTCTAGGATTCAATGTTCTTCCTCCTGGAGGGAACCCTATCTTTGGTAGTGGGATCTCTAGTGGAATGGGGTTGGTGGTTTTTGTATGTCTAGTGGTTCCAACAATGGCTCTAGTGGTGGTCATGGTAGTGGCTCTGGTAGCTGATATAGTGGTAGCTCCAATGGTGACTACAATGGTGGCACTATCAATGGTTCTAGTGGTGGCTCTAGTGGTGGTCATGGTGGTGGCACTGGTAGTGGCTCCATTGGTCCTCTTTCTTCATTTGATCATATTTTGAATAATCTATTGTAAAATATGGGTCAAATGCATAACCAGCTAGTGAGTTTGTCCCGGGCCTTTTCCCAATCAATCTTTCAACCCTTCTTCCAACATAGCCCTTTATCGGTGACAATTTGAAACACTATGTCCCTAAAGGGATAGAAATTCCTAAATTTGAGAAATATGGTGGTAAAGTAGACCCTCAAACACATGTGTCAACTTTCAATGCGATGTGTATGGACTTCTTTCACTATGATGCCTTGATGGCTAAATTATTTCCTGGATCTCTCAAGGATGCAACATTAGAGTGGTATTGTTCCTTGCCCAACAACTCCATATTCTCATTTAATCAACTTTTTAATCAGTTTCTCTAATAATTCCAGGCTAACATCGAGTTGAATTTGACCTCAAATCTCATCCAATGTAAGCAAGAAGAGCATGAGAAGATTACTGATTTCATTGCTCGATACCAAGCACTCTTTTCACAATCTCATACCTACTACCCGACTCAGATGTGCAAAAGGTGTTCATTGGAAACTTGCAGTGATCTTAGCTAAGAGAAGTATTCCTTTATGAAATACCCTTCTTTCTTGCATCTTTGTGTGGCATTGCAGGAATATCAACAGACAGTTATTCAATTCGGGGGATCTTCCTTGCGCTCCCATCTCGAAGGAAGATCTATGGTATCAATTTTAGGAAAAGGAAAATTTGTTGTGAACATAGTCATCATGTCTAATGACAAAATCCTTAAGTGCAATAGACAGTTCACAAAGTTACCTGAATCTTTTCTTCTATTTTGTTGAAGCTATTGAAGGATAAGGTTATAACCTTGGAGGATCCTCGACCTCTTAGAGAGCCTTATCCTGATTGGTATGATGGAAATTCATTTTTTCAATACTATCATGTCCACGAGCATGATACCAAACAGTGTATGCACCTACATCATGAGAGACAAGACCACATCAATGATGGTACCATTCACCTTGATGATAAAAACCAGAATACGAATAATTTGGTGGCTAAGGTGAATAGTGAATTGCAGATTTATACGGAATTGTTTCTATCTCACTCTATGAATTTAATTATTGATCCTTCTAGTGCTTCTCCTGAGGCCTTAGCATACGTAAATTTGAATGCTATTAAATTTCCACAATCCATATTATCAGACAATTTTTATGCTTCTAGATTAGATTGTATGCCAATTTTTGAATCAACATTTTGGATCACACTCTATGATCCATCATCAGGATATAGAGCTCTAGGAAATGCAAAAATGTATTGTTGTAGACCTAGATAGCTTAAAAAAAAGAGGGTGGTGAGAGGAAAGGCACAATGATCCAATTAAAAAGCAAAACCAAAAGCAAGGGGAGGGAAAAAAACCCCAAAAAAAAAACATTAATCAAAAAGAAAAGAAAATTGAATAAGAAATAGAAAGATCAAAAACATTAAGGAACAAGAGGGAAAACATTACAAGCCAATAGATTACACTTAAGAAATAAGCAACAATAATTTAAAAAAGCTAAAAGAGAATAAATTAAACAAAACAAGGATAAAGTCTTAGACAATAGACCTAATGGAATTACTAAAAATAAATATGCACAACCACACATATATAATGCCTTATAAAAGAAACATAAATTAGATGGATTTTGATTCTATTAATGATATTTTATTTAATGTTAAAATTAGATCCATACATACATTATAGATACAAACATACAAACAGGTACAAAGAAATAATTAGGAGAAATTATACACACATACATACAAAACAAGTACCTACACAAACAAACAATACTTCCATACAAGGGAAAAAATACAAACCTACATACATAAAAACAAAGAGAAGAAAACATACAAACATTATATATACAAGCAAGTATAATACAAATAGTGGGGATAAACTCGCAGTGCAAAGACAAGTTGCAAGTAGTAGTGAAACTACTGTCCTATGTTCAAATCCGATCGGTGGATGGTGGGACAAACGTGCATTGATCGCTAGTCAAAGATCAAAGAATGATGGATTGGATTATGCTAAGAGGATGGAGGAAGAAGGAAGATGATCATGAACTATTGCAGGTTCAAAATTGGAGGGAATGATGGGGAGGTGGAGCTGGTGGGGGTGTTCAAATAGAGGATTGGTGTTGGGTCCTGTAGGGAGCTTGGCAGGAATGCAGGTAGGCGAAGCAAATGGAGGAATGATGTCGAGTCCTTTAGGGAGCTTGGTGGGAATGCAGGTAGGCATAGCAGATTGAGGAATGATGTCAAGTCCTGCAGGGAGCTTGGCAGGAATGTAGACAGGCATAGTGACAATCAAGGATATGGAGGGTAACAGATCAACAGTTGTCAAAGATGACTGGCTCAACTAGCTATAGGTGTATCGATAGAGGTAGTCAGGATGAATAGAATGGCATGGATGAGGTCCCCTAAATGTGGCCTCACTGGTTCATAGCTCCAATGAAAAGCGATCTGAGTGTTGCCTCTTAGTAGCAATTCACCAGACAAAAAAAATGTTAATACAAATAGTATATGCAAACATACAATATAAATTCATTCATATATTATATACATATATTATAAACATAAATTATATGCATACATTTATAGAAACAAACAAACACTACAAGAGAATTAAATAAAAACATACATATATAGAAACATGCATACAAATAAATAAAGAAACATACATACAATACACACACACACACTACAAGTACATAGTATATATCTGCATACATACATACACATAATACAAAAAATAAAATATGTACATACCCACACAGTCTGCATACATACATACTCGTAATACAAAAAATAAAATATGTTCATACCAACAAGTACATACCCACATAGACATAACAAATACCAACATACAAACATACTCCCACTACAAAAGAAATAAAGGAACACCTACATTAATTAGTAACCATACAAACACACAAACATACAAGAGAAAATATATAAACCACTAGAGGTACATACACAAATACAATCATCATTCCTACAAAAATCGTGTATATATATATATATAAGAAAAACCAACCACATGCATAGATAATATATATAAGAAAAACCTACCACATGCATAGATATACATACAAACAAGCAAGTAAATACAAATAAACAACCATATAAACAAAACTATAAAAACCTATCCAAACTAACAAACATACAAACAAATAAACCAAAACCAACCATACAAATCAATAAATGTAAATATGTATATGTATATGTATGTATGTATGTATGGATATATATATATATATATATATATATATCCATACATACATACATATCACAATAAATACAAACATATAAATAAATAAACTAACTAAAAATTCTACAAACAAATGTACCTACATGCAAGTACACATAAATAAACAAGCATATACACACATATATAAGCAAAGATACAAAAGAAAAAAGAAGCATTCATAAATAAACAAACAAAGCATACTTACAAAAAAACATCCAAACCTAAGAAATTCAAAAACCAACATAAGAAAAAGAAACCAAAACAACCAAGCCACGCAAAACTAAAACATACATACATATACAATAAAGAAATACATATGAAAAAAACCAACAAATGTACAAAGAACCAAATTAAAAGTACAAACAAACAAAGTAAATTAGACCAAGCATGGAGGGTGAAAAACAAAAAATAAAGGGATGAAAAAGGCTAGGGACAAAAAAGAGAAAGGGGGGGATGAAACCCAACAAGGAGAGGGTTGGTGGGAGAAAATCCACAAGGACAGGCAAGAGGAAGAGAAGAGGGATGCACAAGAAAGGACCACTAAAGAGAGGAAGGAGGGAGGATCCAAGATGAATCCAAACCTAACAAGGAAGAAGGGGGAGACAACAAAGGAATGGAGGAAGGAATGGAAGAGGGGGGAGATTCAAGGGTGGATGCAAAGGTGACTCCTAAGGTTCGGCAAAAGAGCTTTCCAAGAGAGGCTTAAACTCCACCCCTCATCACGATTGAGGTTGATGGGGTGATTTCTGATTTCAATGGCTTCTTTAAGATTTCTCATATAGAAATTGTCTTATTTGAACAAGACTTGAGTGTCTTCAAAACAAATGTGATGCTTGGTAGTCGAGGAGTGCTCAACAAGGGCAGATTTGAGAACGCATTCATGTTTGAGGTTGATAATGTGCTCTCTAATTTTGATGTTGAACGAGCGGCCTATTTCACCTATATAAAGCATTCCACTAGAACAAACAACCTTATAGACTCTCAATTCTAGCAAGATGTCTCTAGAGTCTTTGAGAGGAGGGATACAATTTTTTAACATATGAAAGGGCTTGAAAGTGTATTGAAGGCCACTTGTAAGAAGGACTTTGGAGATTTTAAGGGAGATGCCTTCAACAAAAGGTAAGGTGGCACATGGGATAAATGCATGATTAAGGGAATTGGAGATAGAGTTAGATTAGAACTTGAGTTTAGATTGGTTGAGGGATCTATATATTTTCTTGTTGGTATACCCATTCAACCTGAAGATCAAATGAAGGTGGTTCAATTCTTGGTTTAAGTTTTGATCATCACAGATTCAATAAGCTCGCATGGCTAAGGTTTTTAGAATTCCAAATTTTTGTCTAGGATGGTGAATTCCAAATTTTTGGCACACAATCTAATCCAGAAGCATAAAAATTATTTGATACGTAAATGTGGTTTTGTTTACTCACAGTCCTCCCCCTCAACCTACAATTAGTTCACTAGATATAAATTTCACATCATAGGTTCTACCCATGAATAACAAAGCTTCTCCTCTATATATTCTCACTTGCATCAATGGAAACATTGTGACAAGAGTCCTTATGGATCTCATGATTTGCATCAATGTTATTATGGAGGAGACTCTTTTGTTGAATTCATTACAAAGGTGGAATATGAGAAGACAAAGACCACCATACGTACTCATGATGGTCTCTCTCTTGCTCTATATGGATTTATTAACTCTTTCTATCCTAATGGGACCTAGGGTTGTGAACACTACCTTTGACATCATTCTAGAATCTAACTTGTTTAGATTGAATCTAGGAATCCCATGGCTAGCTTTAGTGCACGGGGTCACTTCATTATCTATAAATGTATAAAATTCTCTCATAAAGGTGTGGTGCATGTCATACATGACATCAGGTATTAGTTGATGGTATTATATGGGGGTTATTCGCTAGATCATGTTTGGCCCACCCCGATTGGTTCACTTCCTCCAAGAACGAACCTGCTTTATCAAAAGTATGTTAAGTATAAGACTAGGGGCAACGTGCAATTGAAAATGACTTACTGGATATAGCGTAGCAATAGGATAGCTCCTCCTCCCAAAAGGGGAAGGGGAAGCTTGCTCATGCTCAAGGCCCTTCCTCTTCTTCCTCTATAATTCCACCTCCTTCTACCTCTCACCTTGATATGATGCCTTTGAATTCTACCCCTATGCATCTCTTGGCGAGTCAATGGTGCTTGCTTGGTGGAAGACCAAGTGTCAGGTGTTTGACCTTCCTGTCTTGCCCATGGTGCCTCGGCCCATTGTGTATGGAAAGGGGAAGAGTTCCCATGAAGTTACCTCTATGTCTTGACCTTTGTGGCCTCCTACCATTCCTACTCTTAAGGTAGAAAATGGGAAGAGTCCCATCGCTGAGGTGCTTGAGTCTACTTCTTTGCCAATTGTTTCCTCTACTCCTACATCTCTTCCTCATGTTCCTATCCAGGAGTCACTCCCTCCACAAGAAATGACTGTGATGGACACTCTGATGATAGAATAGGAGCCTCCTACTCCTCCTCAAGTTGTAGCCTCTAGCTCCTAGAGCTGAAGAAACCACCTTACGCATGAGTGTAAGTGTTGGAGGAAGGCTCTGGCCACTGAGCGGGCTACTTTGTAAAAAGAGGAAGGGGAGCTAGCAACTCTTGTTTTGATGTCTTATGTTGTGTCCTCCTCTTCTACTCCTACTTGAGTTCCTACCACCTTGAACTTTCTTTTGGCTCCCCCTATGAGCATAAATGATCCTCACCCTAAAAGGGTGCAAGTGTTCATTGCTCCTTTGATTGAGCCTCCTCTTTTGATGTCCCTTTCAAAAATCCCATCTTTTCCCAAGTTTTTGGATATGTCGAATACCTCGGTGGTTTTCGTTGTGGTTTTCTTCTCTTTCTCCTCACCTTTTACTTTTCTTGTGGGGATCTCGTATTCTTTGATGAAGCACAAGTTGGAGGATGACCCTATTTCCATAGGGGGTCAAAAGAAGGGATCTCCTTTTTCAAAAGTTGGTTTTGCTCTGGCTTGCATTGTCCTAGTGACGAATTGTAGTCTCAATGTCTCTTGAGTTCCTCACTGCCCCCAAGTCCTTCGATGAGGTTGACAGTGAATCTCAAGTACCTCCTTCATTGCCCACTTAGATGACACATGGCACTCCTATCAAGTGCATTTTCAACTCGGTAGACGATGTCTCAACTCTGTCGATGATTTTTGTAAAATCGATGACATTTACCTCACATGAGTTGAGTGAAGAAGATCTTGAGGGGCCCTCTTCCTTGGCTCTTATTGTAGGAGAGTCAAAGGGTATTCCCCTTGTTTTCCCACCCTTGTAGACTCGTCTACCTTCCCCACCCTTGTAGACTCGTCTACCTTCCCCTTATGATGATCTAGATTGGGAGAACAAAAACCTATTAGTTGATGAGGACTAGGGGGTGCCTTTTCTTTATCTATAGATTAATTTTGTGTGTGTGTTGTGCTCCCCCATGCTTGTTTTATATGTTCTTGGAGGACCCTTGTCACCCTCATAGGTGCTCAGATACAGGAGTTTTTTGTGTCATAAACTTCTTCCATTTGTTACATCATTCTTCCACTATTGTGACTTTATTTTCAACAATTGGGGATGATGCAAAGTGTTGGGGGCATTCAGGCCTCCCTTCCATGTTGACCAATTTTTTATTTTTTATTTTTTTATTTTGTTCACATTTACCTTTCTTCACTTGGTCTAATATAGTAGGAGATTGATGATAGTTCATATATATGATATATTATATTTATCTATCTATATCTATGAGTAGTTATGACCCCAAAATATCATATCCCTTTATCTCTTGTCTTTGTTTTTTCTTATGTGTTTTTTTATCTTTCTCCCTTCTTTGCTTGCTTCATGATGTTGGGGTGCTTATGAGTTATCTCTTGCATGCATGAAAACATTAATACAATTACATCTTTTCATGTTATGTGGGCGACAACATCACTTTCATTCTTTCTTTTCTCTCCTTAGGATGTCATATTCCTCTAAGTTTAGCACACACCATCCTAAGGGGGGGCTATTATACTACTCCGCTTTTCAAAAAGGTGTATTCAGTGACCCAAAAATCCCTTGTTGAAAATCCTTTATTTTTTAAAAGTTGAATTCTTAAACATGGACCCTTAGCATAACTTCTCTTTCATCATAGATTTGTAAGATAGAATCTGAAAACTTGCCTTTGAGAAGGGAGTACTTTTTTTATGAATAAGTCTAAAAAATTGCCCTTGCAAGGGAGTATTCTTTCTTTCGAGCTCCTTGATGAAAGCAATCTTTCAAAAGGATTCCTTGATGCTAGAATCATTGGTGAAAAATGTTATTGCTTTTCAAATAGAATGTACCTTGAGTGGACCCCTTTTCTTTTGAAGGGTTCTCGAGGGACCCCTTTGAAATATTCTCCTTCAATTGTTGATTGTTTATGCGATTGTTTGTCTACCTACATGGATTTTTACTATCTAAAATGATTTGTTTGTGGATTAACATGTTGCTTTGTAGGACCTATGAAGCTAATTTTTCAATCAATCTTAGAGATCTAAGGACCTCAAGCTTGGCTTGCAAGAATGAGCACCTATAAGGGCCCATCAAACTCTATGGATCCTCTCACATCAGGCTTCCCTTAGGACTAAACACTTGGGGTTCCTCCTTTGCAAGTCCAAGTACCTATAAATTTCTTTCATCATGTGTTATCTCTTTGTTCGAATTTGTGAGATTGAGCACCTACAAGGCCTTTTGTTCACCTTTCCATAAGTTTGTGAACCTGCCACACATTTTGTTCGACTAGATCCTCAAGACCAAGTGCCTATGAAGCCATCTCCTCATCCTAAGCATTTGGGTGTGTTAGATTGCAGTCTACTTCCTTGACGGTTCAGATATAATTTCTTTAAACTATTTCAATCTATTGTACCTTGCATTTGGTAGCACATATGCTCGCTAAGGTGGGGAAAACATCTACTATTGAGGATGCAAGTGCAGTGTGCAAACGTCTACATAGTGCACTACTGTCTTGACAAGATTCTCACCTCTAGAATGTATAGAGGTGTTACAACTCTCCATTGGTGATGAAGCATAATGTCTCTACACCCTTGACTGACCCCGAACAACTCTTCCTCCAATTTCACCTTCAAAATAATTTCTTCATTCATTCACTCTCTCTTGATCACATTCACTCTTGGAAACTTTCCACTCACTTCATTCTCAACATTTTCATCTCCATTGACGCTCCAAGATAGTGCTTTGGTTGGTCTACTCCTCTCATTGTTGTGGAAAAGTTGGCATTCATAAGCTTGCGAGCTCACATCTTCACTCACATGCCTTGAGAGCATCTTGTTGGGGAGGTGATATCCATTCACTTAGCATCATTGTATTATTTTTGTAGCATATTAAATTTTTAGAATAACACATAGTAATTCCATTTCAATACTTTCTCTATCATTGCTATTTTGGTTGTTTGTGGAGGTTTGAACACTAAAACGAGGTTTTGATTGTGGAAAGCCCTAAAACATCCCCAACATTTTTCCTTGTTCTTTTGTATGTAGGTACTTTATTTGTGTGGAGCTTGTGGTAGGTTGGACTAGTCGTAAGTTGGATTTCCACCACCCTTGCTCATCATTTCATTCATAATCAGTCTATTTATTAAGTTAAAGTATTCTTCTTGATGTTTCAATAGTTTAGTTATTTTTTGATCTTTGTTATTGTATCAAATTGTACTTGTCGGGTTGATAGTAGGTTTCTCTAAGTTTTTATATTGTACTTTATGCTCTTTGTCTGTATGAATTCTAGCACCCGACTAGGATGCCAGTACATCACGTTGTCATCCATCTTTTGCATTAGAGTCCTTTTGCAGAGAGCTCACCTAACTTCCTAAACTCTCGGGTTAACAAAAGGGAAGTGACAGATTAGTTGTCCTTCCTTTTCACCCCCTTAAACATCAAACTTATCTTAAACAATTCCTTAGACCTTTTTAACTCATTCATCCTTAGCTTGAGGTAGATCTAGGTAGCTAATTGTTCTAGACCCTCTTGTGACCTGGGGTCTTGAGCAGTTGGTTCCCCTCCTCTACAATCTCTAAAATGATTATGAAATGAATTCTTAGAGAATACATTTCACCTTTTCTAATGTCTTGGGGCAATAAATGCTAGCCATATTGGGCCCCTTTTTTATGGCATTGAACATGGTTTTCCTACAACTTGCCTAGGATGGAGGAAACTCTTTCCGATATTTTATCATGTTGTCTTTCAAATTTTATCCTAAGGAATAGGGTATTCACTATCCACACTATTGCAAAAGACTACTGCAAAGCCATTTTAAAAAATAAATTGAAGATTGAGATCTTATTTTTTATTTTTGGAAAAACTACATGATTAGAAAGGCAATATAGAGCTTTATGTCATTGTAGCATTTTTAAAAAATAATATAAAAAAATGTGCACTCTTAATGGAAAGCATGCTTGGTATTTACAAAAAAAAGTTAAAACATAATTCCAAGTACATATTGGCAAGCACTTAATGCCTTCTTATAGATGTAATTGGGCCCAAGAGATGTCCAAATCAAATGCAATTACAAGAAGACTCCTTAGAGGTATGTATTCACATACAAGACCTAATTGTTGATGATGAAATAGGCAATGGAAACCTAAAGCATGATGTAATTGAGATACATTCATGCTACATGTCATGATCTGCAAAGTGCACATTTGACAATGTCATGGAGCTAGATGAGGATTAATTTCTATACATGTAGAAAGAAAAATATAAAGGGGTTGGTTGTTGGCTAAAATTTTTGAACCATATATGTCCTAAGTATCCTAAAATGTATTATAGGGTATCAAATTCAATGCAAGTTTTTATGTTTTAAGGGATTTTAGTTGTCTTGTATGAGTCTAAGGAGTGTACAATCCAACAAGAGGGGTACTTGATGTCTCTATGTTCAATAGGGATATTTAATGGAATTTTCATGTGTGCTATGGAGTTCCTATAGCCACATTTTCTATATTGATTGTATTAAGGGATAGATAATAACCCACAACATTGTACAAAATTGTAAATCATATAGAGTCATCTCCTTTTCAATATAATTTGGATGTGTTTAATTTATAATGGATTATTGAAGCATGTATATCATGTGCTATGGATCTTAAAATTATGGTTTGTACGTATATACAAATTTATGTTGGTTTCATCTCATACTTGCTCTATCATGTCTTCTCACAAGTATTGACTCCATTGCCCAAATGAGTAGGCACTAGTCTTGATGGTGAAATATCAACATGATTAAACTTCAAATATACATGTGTTTCTTATTTCTTCCTTGGTATTGTAGGGTGTATTTTAACATTTTTTGCATGCTCTTATGATTCAAAAATATAAATAATATAATACTTATAGCATAATAAAATTCTAGATAATCATGGTACAAGTATTACCACATATTTCACATGTGTATGCAAAGCATAAGGGGACTCACATTGAGTAATCTAAATTATTTTTTATATTGTGGTGCATGTGCAAGGATGTTATTTTGAATTGGTGAAGGTCTTTTAAGTCTAGTTACAATCAATATTGGCATGGACTTAATGTTAGATTTAGGGGTTCATAATATATGTGAATGGTTAGAGAGGGCCTAACTTGTGTTTTAATATTTCTCTGTAATTATCTTATCAATGGCCTTAGACAATACCTTTCTTGGCCTAGAAGAGCCTAAAGAAGAGATTAAACACTCTTATGCATTGTCCCATTGTTGCCACTATTTTATCATAAGTGTAGTCCATACCCTGAGCTAACCTTCCTTGGGATTAAGTAATGGCATTATTCTTAGGATTTATAGAGCTACATCTTTAGGAATTGATAAATAGTGTCATTACTAGGGTTTGATTCTTGAGCAACAAATTTTATATTATGTGTGGTCCTTAGTTGGGCCAGTTTGGTTTTTGGGTGAGGTTAACAACTTGTCAACTTACATCAATGAATGTAATCATTATTGGGGAGATCATTTCTATTTTTTTTAACTTTTTTCTAATATGTTAAGAACTTGATAAATTTATTTTAATTATATCACTTTGTTGTGTCTTATTAACTATTAAATTACACCAATAAATGACATTATTGGCAGATATTTGAATCTTGAATTCCATATTATATAACTTTACAACTTAGTCAAAGAACTTGTGTATAGCCATTTATTTTGGTCATGTGCAGTATTAGAAACCCATCAACTTGAAACAAAAAATGGCATAGTTATCAAGGACAAACCTTTTTTTCCTTCTTGTGTCATATGTGCGATGACCTAAAGATGAAGCTTTGATTTAAGGTTTTCCTATTTGGAGAGATGGTAACTCTATTTTCCTAAATTAAATGTTTATCACACTACAAGTTAAGTTTGATGTTACATTTCATATGAACAACAAATGGTGTTAAAGAATATTTTTTCCTTCTTCTCTCTTTATAGGTTTTGTCCCTTCCTTGAAAAAATCTCGAATGCATATGATTAAAAACTCAAATTTCAACATGGTGTAAGTTAGTATGAAGCATGGGTTTATGCTATAAATATCATTATAGGTTCCTTTCCTCATGTGCTTCATCTTGTGCTCCTTTTACTAGGTATAATGTTGAAGAATGTTATAATGAAGTCTTATTATATTTTACATGTTATGAAACCTTCTCTTATTCCCATAAAAATATTGAGGCATATAAATAAGAGATTTCTAATCTTAAGAAAAATATTAAGACTCTTGAGCATGGTATCTTATAATATAAAGAATAAATTGATGCCTTAAAGATCCAAAGCATAACTAAGCTAGTTGTGTCCACTCTTGAACTTAATAAACTTATGCTATAAATTTATTTGTTGGAGAGTGATATTTTATAGTTCAAGGTTCAATATTTTCTCCCCCATATGAAATGTATTAAACCTTCTAATGTAACCCTCAAGTTGCTAATAATTATAAATAATTATACTTGTCTTGGATATTAAACTATCTTAACGAGCTATGCTAGGAGAGGTTTCCAATTAAATATTCAAGTTTGATGTGTGTGATACAACACAAGGAGAGGCACATGTACATCTGTTTGTTCCTTTAATGAGTGGGTTTGAAATGAAATATGAGGATGTGTAGATCAAGTTTTTTGTTAAATGATTATGTGGGTATGCAAGAGAATGGTTGGATACTTTTCCCAATAATTAGTTTTATTGTTAGGATGACACGACTAGAGCTTTAAATGGTCAATTTACAAATTTTGTTAACCTTGATTTTATTTTTCAAGAACTTGCAAGCATTAAAATATGGTAGGGGGAATCAATATCTAGTTTTAATCATAAGTTTGTATGCATTCTTTCTAAAATCCTTGAGGAAAAGAGGCTTGATATATTAATGAGTGTGGACTTATTTTGTGAGGCCCTTGAGCCTATTTTGAGTTCATCTCTAATGGCAATGAAGCCTATTTTTTTTTAATTTATGTATGAGTGGGTTGGAACTATTGAATAAATCATGCAAGCATCAAAGGTTACAAATTTGGCACTCTCAAGTGCTAATGTTGATAAGTCAACTAGTACAAGTGACCAACTTGAGAGAGTACATGAAGATGTTGATTCTCACAAACATATTGCTACATATATACATGCTTAGAGGAGGTATCTAGGTAAAAAAAAAAACATCCCAAGATGTCTATGATGATGATGTTGTGGATGAAAGTGTTAAACCTAAGGATTAATAACTTAACTCTTTTCTAAATAAGCCTTAAAGTCTCGTTGACTTTGCTAATGAGTTATTCAATGTAAATGTGTATCAAGATTTGGATTCAATTATTTTAAAATTTATTATTTATGAATAAGATGATTTTAGCTCTAAAATTTCTTTAGAGCTTAGCATGAACACATTTCAATGTGGGATTATTTACCATGCAAATGGTTCGATATTTTATACAAAAGGAATACTTTATGACTAAACATATGCATTTTTCTTGGGACTTGAATAAGAGTTTACAAGAAAAATAAGATAAGTATTTTTTAAACCTATTTGCAATAATAATTGTTTCAACATGTGGCATTGATGAGTATATAGTGGAGAGACAAATAAGAGAATTTGGTTCTTCTTATAAAGTGCCTCCAAATATCAATTTTATACTAATGGTTTGGGTGAGAAGTTGGATCATGTGGATGATTAAATTATGGATGACTATATTATAATTTTTTAAGAAACATGATGATCATTGGTTTTCTAAGTAATCGGTAAATTCACATGTGACTATGACACATTTCATTGTAGTCATAGTCAAGTTTCTAATGGTGAAGAAGTAGTGTTACACTTGAGTTGTATGGTAGTTGTAATTTTTAGATGAACTCAAAGATAAATTTGATGTATCTCATTATATGATATGCCTAAACTTGAAAACTTTCATTTTAAACATAATTGAGTACATTGTTTGTTCAAATTAAATTTCTAATTAGGTGTATTTTTATTTTCCATGTGAATTGGAGTCTTTTTATTTTGGTCTTGACTCACGAAAGGTGTTTAGAAAGTGTGATGACATTTTAAACATGGATGGTGATGGATTTTATTCACTTTCATAATTTGATAGACTTATTGATTCAATTAATCATAATTTATATGATGTTAATTTTGATGTGCAATAGGTTTTTGGTAATGTGGAGAATCACATGAACCACACTATTTTTATCTATGTTTGCCTTATCATGATAGCCTTTGTGTATATTCTTAACTTTACATCTTCAACATTCTTGGCTTGCTTGTGCATGGGTGTATCACATTGCCAAGGTGAAAAAATGTAGCTCAAGATAAAAAAAAATATATTTTATAGAGGAAAATGACACTTTTTTAGTTTTTCTATGACATTAGGCCATAGATTCTCTACTTATGAGTTATATTCATTCAGAGAGCCTCATGGGGAAAACTTCCCTAAACTGCCTCAAGGAATAGCATCGAGAGTTCTAGAATCAAGAAGAGTGGGTCATGAACATTTGATGGACAGACTAATGAGCTCTCGGCCAAAGGACATCAGTGCAGAATATACATGACAGTGTGGCATGTTGGCATCTCGTATGGACCAGAAAGTGAGTTTATCATAGGAAATTCCTAAGCAACTGCTAGCAATCCGATTACTAAGAACTTACGAAATGCGATGAAGTAACAAAATGTAATAGAACTAAAATGAAGTAAAGTAGAGATGATAAAGATAGGGAGAAGAAAGGAAAGAAGATGTTCACAACCATGTGAGTGATGAAGCCTCCAACTAGTAGATATCTTCAATACCTATGTTTGTAAGATCTGGAGAAAGTGTTGGGGTTGTATAGGGGTTTTTCTCAGTCAAACCCCCATTTTGGTGTTCACACCTCCACGAACAACCAGATAGAAAGAGAGAGAGAATGAAGTGTGCAATGAAAACAAAAATCGTTAAGGAATAGAACCCACACCACCAAGTATGAGTGATAAAAGCAAACCCCACTCGAGGAGGAGAACCCGTATCACAAAAGAGGTGATAAAATAAATCCCTGCTCAAGGAGGAGAACCTGTATCACAAAGTAAAAATGCAATAGAAAGGATATATGGAATCCCAAGATGCTCACAAGCATAAGGCAAGGGAGATGGAGTTGCAAGAGCTAAGAGTGTTGCAAAATGGTGTTGTAAAAGCTTGAGAGAGCTTGAAGTTGTTGTAACAAGTTGTATTGAGTTGTACAAGCAAGGGCTAGAGTGTAGAAGGCTAGAGCCAAAGCTGGAGTATTGAAGCAAGAATTAGAAGAGAGTTGCAAATGAAGTGAAAATACTACTTTTAAAGAGGGAAAATAAGCTTCCCATGTCATTTTAGGGAATTTCGAGTCATTACCACCAACCAAAGGAGGTGACAAGTGGAAAATATGCTTGAAAAGGGTCGTTTGAGCATTGAAACATTGTAGGACGCTAGCGTGGTATGTAGACATCCACACAATGCACTAGTTTCTGAACACGTCACGCTTCAAAACAACACAAACGGGAAAAGCACAAGGTTCAACAAAGAATTGACACGCAAGGATAGCTGTTGAAAAGGGGTTTTGGAGCATCCTGAAAGGGAAAAAGGTTGATGTAAGAGCTAAAATGAGTTTACTCAATATGCTAAGGGAATGGACACTAAATTGGGTACAAGAATGTATGTGAAATTGCAAGCGGTGCAATTTTGCAACTATACATTATGCCCCCACTTTAGTGGGCATATGAATCTGCATTAATATGCACGCTAAAGGAAATATACCAAGCATAAAAACATCATATGCCAAAAGGATATTGTAGAAGAAGAAGAAGATATCTTCGAACCATGGAAGCATGCCCCTAGGCCAAAGACTTGCAAAACATATGCATTAGACAAGAAAAATCCTACACCTAGAATATAAAAAGCTAAAGGATTCAAGTCAACATAGTGAAAGAGACCTCAATGTACAAGGTTGTCTCAGTACCATGCATCATCCCCAAATTAAAAATACTAACACATAGAAGAATTCTAAGATGAAGAGAGGAAGAGCATATAAACAAGATGAAGAAGATGCAGATCTTCAATCCAGTATATAAAAAAGATAAGAGAAGAGAATTTAAGAATGTAAGCACCTTACAAACCCATAGACCTACAAGGAAGCATCCCCCAAGATCTCTCACATGGAGGAAGCCAAGAAAGCACCCTACTAACCTGCAGACCTATAAGGAAGGTTTCCTTCAAGATCTTTCACATGAAGGAAATTGAGAAAAGCATCTTACAAGTCTGCAAACTTGTAAGGAGGAAACCCCCAAGATCTCTCACATGGAAGAAGCCGAAAAAGTTCCCTACAGACCCATAGACTTGTAGGGAAAATGTCCTTCAAGATCTCTCGCATGAAGGATACCCAAAAAAGTGCCTTACAGACCTGCAGGCCTACAAGGAGGCATCCCCCAAGATCTCTCACATGAGGGAAACCCAAAGAAAGTGCCCTATAGACCTACAAACATGTAGGGGAGTGACCCCCAAGATCTCTCACATGGAGGAAACCTAGGACAGCGAACTCCACAGAGTCACAAAGTGGCTTCACACGCGCACCTATAAAGTGACATGTCTACCTATACATAGAACATGTCTGAAAGTGGCCACATAGGAAAGTAAGTAGATAGTCACACAGACCATCGATAGATTGGAAGGATTTCAAAGGGGTCCCTTGGGAACCCTTCAAGAGAAAAAGGGATCCTCTCAAGGGACACACTATTTGAAAAGCGAGTTCTAGTTAGGCTTCCCCCAAGCTAGATGCAAATGAATTCATTTGAGATAAAGAGGGGGTCCCATGGGAACCCTTCAAAAGAAAGGGGTCCACTCAAGGGATGCTTCGATTGAAAGATAGAGAGAAGAGAGGGGGTCCTTAAGAATGACACATCTCCAAACACAAGTCATCACTGCCCCCAACACATAGGGGAGGAGAACCATGCAAGATACTTAGAACATGCAGGATAGAGGTAGACCTCAATTTTACTTGTCATGCAAAGAAAAGGTAGGTGCATCAACAGATAACTAAGTGATGACACCTAAATCACGAAGTTGTATTTTATCCTTCAAGGCCTTACATTCACTAGTGGAATGCCTAGGAAATCAATGGTATGCACAAAAATATTTTTTTCTCTATCATGTTCATGAGATTTCTTATGTGTAGGAGAAGGAAGAGTAATCAAGTAGGCTTTTAGAAGCCACAACAAAATATGTTCTTCCTCAGATAAAGAATGAGGATTAGGAAGCAAACCTTTCTCTTGTGGAGAAAAGTTTGACTTCTCACAACAATCATCCTTCTTGACAGGACTTCCAACATTATTCTCTTTAACATAAGTGTGATCATCTTCCTCAGAAGGAGGATCAACACCAAGAACATTACAACTTATGCTCACACTACCCTACAATATAGAAGAGTAACCATCTTCGATAGTGGGTGTGGATGGTGTTATCGAAAGGTCTAAGTGGATTGGGTAGACTTTACATTCTCTAGTGAAAGATTCTATAAAGTCTAAAGAACCCCAATCATCACCAAGACATGCATTTTTTTGAGAAGAGGAAGGAGTAGACTTAATATTTCTTTCTTCAAAAGAATCTACCTTAGGGACATATTTCTCAAGAGTATCCTTTGTAGTTAGTATTTTTGGAGTAAACATCGACACACTAGAAGACACTAAAGGAATAAGAGTAGGCACAACCAAGGCTCGATCAACAGTTGTCATCTCACATAAGTGTATAGCCTTAGGGTCAACCTTGACTATGGCTACTCTATTGTTAGTGATGAACTTAATAGATTTATGCAAGGTATACGGGATTGCACCCATAGCATGAATCCACAGTCTACCAAGAAGAAGTTTATAAGGTAACTTTTCTACCATAACATATACAAGGGTAGGTACGGTAACAAGTCCCAACCGAAAAGGAAAGACTATCGTGCCTAGGACTTGTCGACTAACATTATCGAACCCACGAATGTCAACAAAAGAAGCATTAATAGAAGATGGATCAATATTAATCTTAGGAAATATATCAATGCTACATACATTGAGCACCAAACTAGTGTCAATGAGAGTACATCTAATACCAATCTTATTAATGTTAACTATAATCATTAAAGGGTTTGCTTGCTTCTACACTTCCGGAGGTGGGAGTTCCTGCAGATAAAACATAATATTCAGTGAATCCACACAAATATACACCATCAATGCATTAGCATCCATCGACCTACTAGAAGAAGGCAAAAGGATCTTTTGCAATGCTTCTTGAAGCATACCTTGATAAATCGGAGTAGAATGAAGCAAGTCCCACAATGAGATCTTAGCTAGAGTAACTTGGAGTTGCTCGACAAGATTGTGATCACTAGGTACTTTAGTTGTAGGTTTAGGTGCTTAAGGAAGGATTGGTTGTTTATTCATACTATTCTCATAAGTATGGGTTATCGGTCTGGAAGAGGGAGCCTTAGAAAGATCAAGAGAATCACTATCAAATGGAACACCATTAATATAGCAAACCCTTTTAGGAGGACTAGCTAGAGTCACATAAATTATTGGTCTCTTAGGCCTTTGAGGGGTAGCAGAGACATAGACTACATTTATAGAATCATCACAGCTAGTAGAACAATTATTTGAGTGCATATTCTTGACATCAATCCAAATAGGATCAAATGTGGAAGGAGATTTATCATTCGCTAATGCATCATCTGTAGAGGAGAGTGCATTGGAATAGATAAGAAGTTCATCATTCAAAAGTGCAATGTCTATGTGAGAGAGTGCATTGGAAGGTATACAAGATTCATCATTCACGAATGCATCATTTCTAGAAAAGAGTGCATCATAATGAAGAGTAGATTCAAATGCATCATCTCTAGAAGAGAGTGCATCAAAATGAAGAGAAGGTTCATCATTCACAAATGCATCATCTCTAGAAGAGAGTGCATCAGAATGAAGAGTAGATTCATCATTCACAAATGCATCATCTCGAGAAGAGAGTTCATTGGAATGAAGAGAAGGTAGAGTAATGTTAAGAAAGGTATCAATGATTTCATCTTCTTGCAGCAAAATATCCTATGAAGTAAGAGGAATTTCGTGAGAAGGATCAAAGATACCAAGTGACATAGGCAATGCCAAGTCACCATCACATGCATGAAATGGAATATTATTAACATTTTAAACAAATTTAAATACATAACTAATAAAAGAAGATATTAAATCCATTACAATTTTTTTGATATTTTCTATGTTCTAGTAATTCGCATTTTTTGAGGTCTTCGAAGCAGAATTTGAGGTCAGAACTTGCATCAGTCTGTATAATTCAATAGCTAAAGGAATATTATTTTAGGGATTGAACTAGTTCTCTAGGAGACCTTTCCAATAGTACAAATGGTTCTGAATTCCGAGCATCGAGTCAAAAGTTATGAACCTGCCAAGTAGGGGTAAATAAATTCCTAGTTTTTTGAAAAATACCCACTTCACATCAAGTTCGCCAAAATGTAGAGAAGGGGGATTCTCTACTCATGAATTCTCTTCATTTAGAGAGCCTCACAGAGCGAACTACCCTAAACTACCTCAAGGAATAGCGATGAGAATTCTAGAATCAGGAAGAGCAAGTCACGAATATTTTTTGGATAGACTAATGAGCTCTTGGCCAAATGAGCTCAGTGCAAAATATGGATGGTAGTGCAGTGCATTGGCATCTCAAAGGCGCACTAGCATCTCGTATGAACCACAAAGTAAGATTATCATACGAAATGCCTAAGCAACTACTAGCAATCTGATTACTAAGAACTTATGGAATGCGATGAAGTAACAAAATGTAATAGAACTAAAATGAAGTAAAGTAGAGATGATAAAGATAAGGAAAAGAAAGGAAAGAAGATGCTCACAACCACGCGAGTGATGAAGCCTCTAGCTATTAGATATCTTCAATACCTACGTTTGTAAGATCTGGAGAAAGTGTTGAGGCTGTATAGGGGTTTGCCTCAATCAAACCCCCATTTTGGTGTTCCCACCTCCACGAACAGCTAGATAGAAAGAGAGAGAATGAAGCATGTGGTGAAAGCAAAAACCGCTTAGGAGTAGAACTCGCACCACCAAGTATGAGTGATAAAAGCAAACCCTGCTTGAGGAGGAGAACCTGTATCACAAAAGAGGTGATAAAAGCAATCCTCGCTCAAGGAGGAGAACTCGCATCACAAAGTAAAAATGCAATAGAAAGGAGATATGGAATCCCAAGATGCTCACAAACATTAGGCAAGGGAGATGGAGTTGCAAGAGCTAAGAGTGTTTCAAAAGGGTGTTGTAAAAGCTTGAGAGAGCTTGAAGTTATTGTAACAAGTTGTATTGAGTTATGCAAGCAAGGGTTGGAGTGTAGAAGGCTAGAGCCAAAGATGGAGTGAAGTTGGAATTAGAAGAGAGTTGCAAATGAAGTGAAAAGACTGCTTTTAAAGAAGGAAAAGAAGCTTCTTGAGCCGTTTTAGGGAATCTCAAGCCGTTACCACTGACCAAAGGAGGTGACAAGTGGAAAACATGGTTGAAAATAGTCATTTAAGTGTTGAAACATCACAGGACGCTAGCATGACACACTAGTGTCCTACAATGTCATGCTTCAAAACAATGTGAATGGAAAAGCCCAAGGTTCAACGAAAAGCTGGCATGCAAGGGTAGATGCTGAAAAGGGGTGTTGGAGCATCCTAAGAGGGAAAAAGGCTGATGTAAGGGCTAAAATGAGCCTACTCAAGATGCTAAGGGAATGGACACTAAAGTGAGTACAAACATGTATGTGAAATTGCAGGTGGTGCAATTTTACGACTATACAGTAATGTCTTACATATAATATCTATCTCATGCCACTTGAAACCATATACTATATATTCATGACTTTGTACTTATAGTCTTTGTCTCCAAGTAATTTATTTTGTGTCTTTTATGTGTGATTAAGTCTTTAGTTTTTATTTTTTTTCCTATATACATAGCTCTTCCCTTGCTCCTACCTTTCTATTTTGATCTAAATCTTGGAGAATTATTCTATATTTTTGTTATTCCTACAAAAGAAAATCCCCAACTAGTGCCAATGTAGGCTTTTCATCCAAAAATGGAAATTTCTTAACTTCATTGTTTCCCTAGATCTTTATTTGGCCCATAATTAATATTTAATTTGTAAACTCTTTCAATGGGCTCCAATAAATTTATGCCTTATTTTGTGTTGTGTATTTTATCTTTGTTAGGTCCTAAAATTATATCATGGTGTTCAATTTCATGTTTAGGGGGGTCTAGTTTAATTTCACATAGTTTTAAATTCAAAATTTTAATGGGGTAGAGTTACAGTTTCATTTTGTATTTTAAACATTACATATGTTATGAACAACTAAATGCATCTCTCTCCACCCAACATAAGACTTTAGAGAAAAAATATTAGCCTTATTGGAGAATTCCAAGATTAGAGAGATCAAATTGATAACCTTCCACAAGTGAAACGATGAACACAATAGGATGTCTATCATATAAATAAAGAGTGTGTAAATACGATGAGAAACCTTACATATATAGGAAAGGTAGATGAGGTAGGAAGGTAAAATCGAACAACTGACTAACCCTCCAAATGTGCAACACTTGTGAGCTCACTTGACAAGTGTGTGAGAAAGTGGCAAATATGCATGCAATAGGTGTCTCAAGTGATTATGACACATGTCTCAATGCTATGAAGTGAGAAAAAAACAATAGGTGTCTCAAGTGATTATGACACATGTCTCAATGCTATGAAGTGAGAAAAAAACCTAAAATTCCTAATTAAACTTAAGTTAGGTATGAATAGGTCAATCCTAGAAAGGTGATTAGCTAACTAGGTGATTAATGACTCTATTTAAACTAACATGCCCCCTTAAGTACCACTTAGGGAGTAATGTATGAAATATAATGAGTCTTGACTGCTAGGCCATGTTAGGTACTCGTGTACAAATTTCTCTTAAAGGAGTAAAGGACAAAAACCTTGTGGGAAATAAAAACCCCCGTCCAAAAGAGAAATGATGCATTAAAATAACATATACAAACTATGAAAAGGATAGAAGAACTCATGATCCCCCGAGGACTAATTTTAGCACAAAGTAAAATAAATTTTCTTCCCATAGGAGAAGAAGGAGAGGTCTATGTAACCCCCCTAGAAAATCTAAAGTTATGAACTCCATGTGAGGAAATGTTCCCTCCCAAAACTGATAGTAGAAGATAAACCATGCAACCTCCCCTCAAAATGATGCATGTATTGTTGGTAGATGCTCGACACTAGATGTTGAAGACAATACATGATCGTTGAATAAAATTTAACCCCTTGGGAAGAAACAACACCCAAATGTGTGGAAGATGACCTCCCATTCCATATAGGAATATACAATAAGTAAGATGAATGCCTTTGAATTTTTCACATGATCCAAAGAAAAATTATGCCTTCAAATGATGATCAATGATCTCCAATCCAATGTTGTTGTGTGACTAATGCAGAAAAGCAATTGAGAATCCTATGGGATTGTCAATTGTTGCAACAAACACTTTCAACAAGGAAACAAATTTTATAAAACCTACTTGCAACCATAGTGAGCTCAATATTAAAGATTTTCCAACAACTAAGATGATTAAGAATCGGGAAGAAATTTGATTGTGTTAACAAGTCTTCAATGTTTACAAAAACAACTTCAAAATGAAATAAAATATGCCAAAATATTTCTATAGGAAAACTTCTTCAATCAATAACTTCAAATCTAATTACTATGATTTTAATCAACACCTACAACAACAAAAAGTAGCTACAACCCTCATGGACATCCCAACCAGCTTCATAGGTAATTTTCCCTCAAATTCTTGTGCTTTATTTCACTTTTCTTCTGTTGTTCTCCTTTCCTTAGCTAGGGTGTAGCTTTTTCTCCACTCCCCAATTAAATTTAACTTCCTTTTCCCCTCTTGGGAATTCCCATCCCCCCCATTAAATTCTCAACCAACAATTTGATTTTTTTTCTAAATTAATTCACTCCATTACCCCCTCCACTAGGCGCCCAAATTCCTCCACTCCTCATTTATTGCAGATTTTTAAATTTGAGAGGAGTTACAGATGCCAAAAATGGCTTCCTTATGCTTGGGCATCAAAAAATTTCCTGCAATTTGGTGAAGCAAAATTTATTTTATGAGCCATAAAACACATTAAAATAAAGCCTTTGCTGCCACCTATCCAATAGGTACTAGAATTAAATTTTTAATACGCTAGAAATGTGTGGAAAGTGCCCCAAAATCATGCTTGTAAGAACAAAATAAAAAGAAATCACAACATAATCAAATAAAATAAAATTTAATTCTTTTTGTGTGGTGTGGGATTGCTCATGCACCTAGATGCTCCTACATCAAACACCCAAGGTAAGTGAAATGTTCCATGAGCTGAAATTCATGAACATTTGAAGATCATGTGTTTGTCTTTAATACATTCTTCTTCCTTATCTACCTATTTCTTCTTTTTCACCCTTCTTTAAAATTTCCTATCTCTTCCTTCCTTCATCTTTCCTCTCTTCCAATCTCTCATAGGATTTGACCTACCATAAACTTACCAACACCACCAAACTCACCTATAGCATCCTCTACAGATTCTACATACAAATATGTATTATGCATACACTAATTTGCAACTACATCCTCTACTACATCCTCATACAAATCTGCATTTACTACTCCATGAAAATTGGAAAATTCCATCAGCAAACTCTTTTCCTGGTTTGCATCCTCTTCTATTCTCACCAAAGAAGATAAAGAATCATCACAACTAAATTTAGAATTAAAATTTACCTCATTCTTGTTCACTGTCCCAACATCCTTTTCCTCATCATTTGCTACAACATTCATCTTCTCACCTCCAACGATAAGTTTTGCCAACTCTTCTTTATGTTTGTCCATCAATTCTCCTTCTGACAACTTATTGATTCTTTACATCTCTTCTTTCAACAATAAATCATCTTCATCTTTGTCAATTTTTTTGTCAAATTTAGGACTCTCCAAGTCTATAGTTTCAACTCCCAAATCTGATTTTATTTCTTCATTTCCTACAAATAAATCAACATTGAATAAAATGTGATTTTCATCATTTTCCTCTTTGTTTACACTTGTAGGGGTTGCTCTAATATCTTTCTCATCCTCAACTTCTGAAACTTCATTATTATTTTCTTTAACTATACCACTCACATTGGTAACAACTCTATTTTGCATAGCCTCTATTTTATACAATCTCAAATTGATGTCTATTATCATCTCATAAATTTTATTTCTCAAGTATTGCTTCATAGCTATCCACACAACTAGTCTCTTCAAAACAATATTCATTCTCTTTTTTAAATTTATCTTCACATTCAACAACTATTCTCTACCCAACAAAAGTTTATGGAAGACACACCTATCTTTGTGCACCTTCTACCCAGCCTTAACCTCTATTGGAGAACAATAATAGACTCACACACTACACACATAGATCTTAATGAAAAATTTCCTCATGTTCGACACTCTTTCTATACACTCAATAACACTGCTCTGATACCATTTAAAATAAGACAACAATCAAGAAACTTATGGGATTGTCAATTGTGCAACAAACACTTTCAACATGGAAACCAATTTCATAAAACCTACTTGCAACCATAGAGAGCTCAATATTAAATATTTTCTAGCAACTAAGGTGATTAAGAATCAAGAACAAATATGATTTTGTTAACAAGTTTTCAATGTTTACAAAAACAACTTCAAAATGAAATAAAACATGCCAAAAGATTTCTAAAGGAAAACTTCTTCAATAAAGAACTTCAAATTTGATTACAATGACTTCAATAGACATCTACAACAACAAAAAGTAGTCACAACAATTTGCTACAACCCTCATGGACATCCCAACCAACTTCACAGGTAATTTTCCCTCAAATTCTTGTGCTTTCTTTCACTTTTCTTCTATTGTTCTCCTTTCCTCAACTAGGGTGTAGCTTTTTCTCCACTCCTCAACTATACTTAACTTCCTTTTTCCCTCGTGGGCATTCCATCCTTCCCTATTCAATTATTGAACAAAAATTTGATTTTTTTTCTAAATTAACTCATTCCACTACCCCCTCCACTAGGCGCCTAGATTCCTCCACTCCTCATTTATTGTAGATTTTTAAATTTCAAGAGTTATAGATGCCAAAAATGGCCTCCTCATTTCTAGGTGTTAGAATTTTTCCTCCTCCAATTTGGTGAAGCAAAATTCATTTTATGAGCCATAAAACACATGGAAATCAAGCCTTTGGTGTCACCTATCCAATAGGTACTAAAATTAAATTTTTAATATGTTGGAAATGTGTGAAAAGTGCCCCAAAACCATTCCTATAAGACCAAAATAAAAAAAATTACAACAAAATAAAATCCAATTATTTTTGTGTGGTGCAAGATTGCTTGTGCACCTGGATGCTCCTACATTAGTGATAGATGTTGATAAGATGGATCAAGTACCATATGCGATTCAAGAACAGGGACCATAGATGTATGGTGATAGTTGGACTAATATGAATCTGGTACTATTGTAGAGGATGTCAACATATATGATGATCTAGTCAAATAGGTCAACTCATGAATATTTTCACAAATTGTCACAGTAGAAGTTGGTGTAGGCAAGGTATGAGCAATATCCAAAGAGGGAAATGGAGATGCAACTTCTTCAAAGCTGACATCATAGAGGAGATGAATTTCCTCAATGGTGTCTTCTAAATTTGCAATCTTGGATTCTACAAACAAATATACGTTGTTTGGTAGATATACATCCCAATGTGGTGGATCTGGAATGACAATAGAAATGTTTTGATGCAAAGAATCATTGAAACTCTCAGATGAGTCAATAATGGATATAGATGTAGCAATAGGTGATTCAGGTTTACAATTTTGAATAAAAGTTGGAAGAGATGATGTAAAAAATAAGGACAAAATGCATCCCCATGTTGATCACTCCCATAATATGTGCACTTCAGTTTGCAATTTCTAGATATGGCCTAATTATTAGCAAATATCAATGTGAAATGTAAGTATACCCCCCAAATGATTATTGATTTGAGACCCCAAATTTTGGCACTTTATAATTTAGTGTTTTTACAATACAAAGAAGTCCAATGAATTGAACAGGAAAAAATATGAAATTCTGAAGAAAAAATACTCAATTTCAAGTTACCGATCAAAATTTATTACAATATTGCATTTTTGTGTCAACAATAGCCTGGACACTTCTAATTTAGTTTTTGCAAAATATTCTTGCTATATATGCAAAATCTAATAAATACTCATAAAGTTTTTGACACTGCAATCAAAACTCTAAAAATGTTTTCTTTTGAACTTGTTGAAGATACAATTTGATTAAAAAAACTTCAATTTGTAGGAAAAATGGGTGTGTTGTGCTATTTTGACATGTTTTACTGCATTTGATTATTACCATAAAAACTAGCAGATATCTAGATAGTTTTTCGTTGGTGCAAACAAAACCCTTTTTTTTTTTTTTTGCCGGATGTGTAAAATATGTGAATTTGATGCAAAAATAAAACATCTTCAACAAAAAAGAGGCTACTAAAATATGCATGCAGTAGTGTTTTGAAAAAAATAAAGTACTAAAAACAAATAAATCAATACCCAAATTTCAAAATGGCTCTACAACACTCTGATGATAGGGATATATATGGTAATCACCTTCATGTGGGAAGGAATGTGCTCTCATGACTATGATACCATGTTGGAGAATGCCAAGATCAAAGAGCTCAAATTTAAAACCTTCCACATGTGAAACAATGAAAACAATAGAATGTTTATCATATAAACAAAGAGTGTTATAATGAGAATCCTTGCATATATAGGTAAGGTATGTATATGCAAGGTATGTGAGGTAGGAAGGTAGGACTAACAATTGACTAAACCTCCAAATGTGCAACACTTGTGAGCTCACTTGACAAGTGTGTGAGCAAGTGGCAAGTATGCATGCAATAGGTGTCTTAAGTGATGAGGACACATGTCTCAATGCTATGCAGTGAGACAAAAGCCTAAAATTTGTAAGTAAACTTAAGCTAGGTTTGAATAGGTCAATCCTAGAAAGGTGATTATCTAACTACTCTTCAAACCCTAATTCATAAAAATCCTTATATAATTAATCTTCCTACACTCACAATTTGCAAACTACAAGGCCACCTTTGAACCCTATGAGTACACAATGTATATCAAGCTTGGGTTGTGGGGTGTAAGTGAAATTTAGAGTTTACATTTACAAACTATAAATTACACTCTATGCCTTGAGCTCCACATGAGTTAACAAATATACCTGTCCTACTCACAACTTGTAAATTATGAACCCAACCCCTAACCCTACATTGCTCTTTTTTCCAAACTTGTCTCTCCTTGGTGCATGTTTCAAGTTGCAATCCTATCTCTAAACCCCATAAGTATTATCTTTGGTGGACCAAAATTTTTCTTGCAATTTTGAACTCCTTGCAAATTTTACAAACTAAAAATTATTCTCAGCACCCTAGACGTTGTAAATATTTACATGCATATAGTCTTATCCCTTTGTTTAAAACCTCAATCCTACTATAATCCATAATTTTCACCTTGCATCCAAAACCTTAAAATACTTATGATGAAAAAATTTCCCACCCACTTTACATGATACAAGTTTTTTTCCCCCTTAAATTAAAACTCCATGATTCATTTGTTGAACCTATCGCTTTACTTTGCAAGTTGCACTTTGTACTCCCCCTTTTGGATCTTGAAATTCCATCTCTCCCATATCCTTGTTTTCCCTCCTTGAAGCTTTCAAAATGTATCCTTACTTTTGAATCCTACATCCCCATGCCACTCTTTTATGGACTTGGCACCCTCCTTTGTAACTATAAAACTACTTATGTGCTTCCCAAGACCATAGGTATACAATACTTTTATTTGGTAGGATCAATCCTTGAATTTAGAAATATAAATTATGCTCATGTCTTGCAACTTTATTGTTAAGAAAAAAGTCAAAACCTAAATCAAGCACATACTAACAAGCATTTAATTCCTTCTTATTGATGTTACTAGGTTTTGGAGACCTCCAAATCAAGTGCAAGTACAAGTGGACCCTTTAGAGGCATGGATTCATGTATAAGATGTAATAGTTGATGCAACAAGCATGGGTGTCATAAAACATGATGTGATAAGCACACTTCAACCAACAAAGTATGAATTTGACCATGTCACATGGAGCTAGATGAAGATTTCTTGTTATTTATGGAGAAAGACAAAATGTAAGTGGTTGATTATTAGTTGATCTTTTTGAGCCACGTGTTGAGTACACTAAAATATCTTCTAGGGCATCAAATGATGAAATTTTTTATGTGGTAAGAGGTTATAAGTGCTTTGTATGAATTTGAAGATTGCATAATTGAACAAGAGGGGTACATGGTGATGTCTCCATGATTAGTAGGGGTATTTTAGGAAATTTTAATAAGTTTTCTATGGAGTTCCTCTAACCATATTTTTTCGTATTGATTGTATTAGAGGTAGTTAATGGTAAAATATTGTACAACACTATAAAACATTTGTTTTGATATGCTTTTCAATACAAATGAGATGTGTTTTATTGATAAGGATTATTGAAGCATGCCTATTATGTGAAATGACTCTTGATCTTATAGTTTGTATGCATACATGCAAAGCTATGTATAGCTTCAACCCATACTTATGCTCTAATGTATTCTTGAAGGTATTGGATCTATTTTTTAATGGAGTAGGAACCAATCTTGATGGTGAAATATCAACAACATAGTCAAACTTTATATATTCTTATATCTTCCATAGTAGTGTAGGAATACTTCAAGGCTTCACATGATCTCATTGTCAATAATATAACTTGTGCCATACTTCTATCAAAATCATGTCACTAAAATGTTAGAGAACCATGGTAGTATGCCCACACTTACATGTGTATGCAAATCTAATGGGACTCACTTATAGGAATGCATAGCTATTTTTATCCTTCGGTGCACATGTAAGGATGTCATTGCTTGCTTGATTAAGGTCTTATAGGAATAGTTGCAATCAAGATTAACATGGAATTTGTGATATATTTAGTGGTTTATAATAAATTGGATATAATTTTTGAGGGTCTAACTTATTTTTAAATATTTTTCTTTAATTGTCTTGTTAATTCCCTTATGGAATACGCCCTTAGCCTACTCCATCACCCTAGGTTAACCATATTCAAGGCTTAGATCATGGCATTCCCTTTAGGATTTGTGGAGCTACAACTCTATTATCCAACACTAGTCACATGGATTTTCATTCCTTGCCACATTATTGTATCATCATTTTATAACCTATTCATTCTTAAATTCAAATATAATTAGTATAATTATTTTTCCAAAGTCTATTTTCTTACAATTGATTGTGTTTTAGAGACTAACTTGTTTCTTACAACACAAAATCTATAAACAGTGTCATCTCATCTTAAGGAGGTTTGTCACCTAGACCATCTAGGATCTATATCAAAATTCTTCATACCCTTATATCAAAAAATGTAATTTTACAAAGGGTGGTTATGTGGAGGAAAATATGAGTCAAGTTGAACTCAAACTTCTTGTAAACAAAATTATCCTAGGAAGTTCATTAAGCTCCAAGAATCCATGTATGATGTGCTTCAAAATTTGTTAAGTACTAGTCTAATTAAACTCACTCTTTTTAATCATTTCCACCAAACCACTTTCTAACCCATGTATTGATCAAACATTTTCCAATTATCATAGAGTCAAAAAGAATCACACAAAATCATGCTCTTGTTTTAAACATATAAGGTTTAAGATCTCATAGATAACAACATAATTAAAATTATTAGGGTTAATAATGATGGAATTACATCAATTTTACCCCCTAATAGTAGAGTATTGATCTATACTTATTCATTTCCAACTATTCACATAAAGTTGAGATCCATGTTATAAAAGCTACTTAGGATAATGTGGAAATTAGGATAATTAATTTGTGGGAAATGTCCAGTCTAATGCTAGGTATTCCTCTCCTCCTTTGGATCCACTAATTTCATTCCATGACAAGGAGATCCCAAAAACATAACTATTATGGATTGTTGTACATTTAATCATACATGAGAGAATGGGAAATCAAAGGTGTTTTCATTGATCTACGTAACCAATACAACATATGATCAGAAGTTTTATTAATCTCTATAGAGGAAAATCAATTATATGCACATTTAGGGGTTTATTTAAATATTACAAATGGAATGCTACTTAAGACTTTGGGTTGTGTCATCTTTCCACCTAAATTTGGACCTAAGATAGTATAAGTATCATGACATGTCACCCTTTCCATAAATTGATTCTATATCTTACTTAGAAAACCACAACTATAAATTTTGAAGGTATTCCTTCAATTGTACAACATTTTATTGAACTAGTTTTTGAAGGAAAAGTTATAAATATATGAAGAGATGAGGCAAACCAATACAAAAGTTAGAGTCATTTCACCTCAAACACATATATCCCAAATCTATAATAAAATTCATATGAATAAAAAGAATAAGGCATTCATAAAGCATTTTAATATATATTTCAAGTGTAAGAAGTTTTAGTGCATCAAAAGAATGTCATTCCACTATAATCATGGTGCAAGTTAAATAAAAAGAACCTAATGTTACACCTATTAAGCTCATATTTTCACCAAGCACAAAAGAATATCACAAGGACAAATGTGATTGATAAGTCAAGTAAAGAAGAGAAACAAAATAAATAAATATAAGACAAATTGAATGTTGACTTTTGGAATAGTGATGATATAATGGTTAAGAAGCCTAAGATGGTGGTACCAAGAAGGCACCTAAGAAATATAATTTTCAATTCAATTTATGAGCACCATTGCAACATATAGGTCATACTTCATTTTATTTTATACATTAACCATTTCTTCAATTTTCTATCTCACACTTTAGCCCTTTTTAAATATCCCTACATTGTTGTGCATATTTATACCCATTTCACCTTACATATTTGTTTCACATATTTTTCCTTCTTAACTTGAGGTTATTGATTTTTCATTTTACCGTTACTTATTCTCTTATGCCTTTCTTTACATAATCCACTTGGGTTTATTATTTGTTCTCTTATGTCTATGCATACATTTTCTTTGCCTTCTTTATGCTTACACTCATGATCCACAATGTTAGTTGTATCATGATTCCCATAGATTACTTATTTATTTCATATTGTTATATCATGCTTACTAGATCTTACATATTGTTCATAGTGTCACACATCATGATATACATTGATCTCACATTAACATAACATGTTTATTAGAGCTTGTACTTTGGTCCTACATGATTCATAGATCTTGATACATTAAGTATATATAGACACTTATTACTCCCTAAAGCTATGTGTTGCATTTATATTTCCATACCATGCTTCCAAAGCTTTACTTCTTGAAAATGTATTGTTATATTCCACTTCCAAGGTCATATTTTACTTTGGGAATACACCATACCTTCCCTCATGATATATTGATCTTATTTCCAATATATTTAGACTTGGGGGCATTATTATTCTCCATACATATTATGCTTTCATTGCCATATCCTTACATTTGAGGGCATCATGCCATTCCCTTCATACTTTATGTGATCTTATTGCAACTTGTTTAGCATTTTCATCATGGGGAATAAGGTTTTACCCCTATTTTATGTATCACACTTTATGTTTTCCCCCTTTTCTTTAGCTTAGTGCTCCCCTTTCTATTATATTTCAAGGAATCATGCTTCCCTCTTTACACACTATGCCTAAATTATTGCTATATACTGGGGACTTGCCCCATCAATTTGATTTTAGATCTATTTGTGGACCCTTTCCCCTTTCCCCTTTCATAGTTTTATGCCTTCTATCTTGTCCCCTTATTAGCATTTTTGATCTCGTACTTCTATTTCCATTATCGCTAGGAACACATTGCCTTACTAAATTTTGTGTGCTCTTATTTTTGGATGCCACATTGAGGCACATGCACCTATTTTATACGTTTGGTACTTACTCTTGTATTTTTGTCCATTGATGGTTGCATCACCATTCAATTTCCCATATTGGGGACAACCTTACCTTTTTTGATGATATTTGACCAATCTGCATGCTTCCATGATGCATTATTTACACTTATTCCTTAAGATGCTTATATCATTACATGATTGCATAATTATATGTGCTTACATGATGATATGTTTAAATGCTTATATTACATGTCATTTTCATATATTATTTTTTCCTATTTCAATAATTCCTTGCATCATATGAATACCACCAATTATTGATGTGAATATCTCACCACTAATGTTCCTAGGTTTAGATATACAAATAGATAACCAATCTTATAAAGATTCATTTCATGAAGAACATATATATAGAAGGTAAACCCACATGATTGTATACTTGTAGGGTCCATTACTTTGTATGGATCCCATGTTGATATATTTTGAGTGTTTGAATATTTAATTTGTATGCATATTTGTAAGTGTTACATACTTTAAGATGCACAATCATTTTGGGATTCACCTGCAACTTAAAGTGGGGACCAAATGTAATGGTGAAATTTACATGTCCATGATATTTCCCATTTAATTTTATGCTTATTTTGAGGTAATGTCTTAATACATGTACACAATAACAAATGATAAGATTTTGTGCAATATTGGGTATAACAAATGATAGGCTTTTGTGCAATATTGGGTTCATTCCCATAGCTTTGTATCCATTTACACACACACACATGTATCTCTATATATCGACCCAAACCCTATCCATTTACATATGCACTTTTATACATTTTCCTTATCCACTCATTTATCACACACATCCATGCACCTACCTCCATTTAGTTATTTTTCACCTAAATTTGACTATTATGCGTTTTGGTACAAGTTTGTGATTGCAAGGTAGCCTGAATGGGTGGCTTAGTTGGTTAAGGGCTTTAGTTTTGTCCCATGTAGGTCCCAAAATTGATTTTCTCTACTTGGATTTACTTGGTGATTGGTCAATTTGGCCTCGGTTTATCACCCTAAGAAGTTATAAGGGGATTGCCTTATCAAAGATTTGAGCCCCAGGTCGTTGGGCTAACTTTCCAAGTTCTCTTGGTTAAAAAAAAGGTTTGCAAATGCAAGGCAACCTTGTAGTCTTGAACTTGTCCCCTTTTATGTTAAAATTCAAAATTTAAATTTGGTCGACATGCCTCATTCACTCTCCTACCTTGACTTGACTAAACACACATTTGACACAATTGGATGTTAAGTGCTAGTATTTAAAGACATTTAATACATTCGTTCTAACAATCCAAGAATATTCTAAACCACATATTTATCATTCTAGAATATTGGAATAATCAATAGTGATATAGTTCAATTTGATGCAATAAAAATTGTATACACCTAAAATTGGTTTGGATAACTAATTAAGTAAATACAAGTTATTTAATTAATTGATCTTTATTTCGTCTACTTATAAATAAATTCTAAATTGATTTATATAGTTCATTTTATAATTCTTCTATCCTAAATCATATTCTTCTAATCTTAATTAAAAAACAAATTTAAATAGTTTGTTTCATTTAATTAACTTTCCTCTTATTAAATTTAAATGTTAAATTTGAATTTAGTCACATGTCTACAACTTTTTCCTCCTTCCACCTCATCATGTGTCTCAACAAATTAAATATTTCAAATATTTAATTTAGCATTATCCTCAACATATTTCCAAACAACTTTGGGAAACTTGGCTCTCTTCCATTTATTCTTCCTAACACTTGGTAGATTGTTTTACTAAAGGGAACACTCTCCTTGATTCTATCCAACCTCTTCATCCTCCATTGTTCATCTCTCTAGATTAAATCTATACCATTGGTTGCTGCCACCTTAGAATATGCCTTGAAAAATCTATAAATGCAGCCTCATTCTATAGCAAAAGGATCCCAATATGAAGCAATCTTACTCTACAGAATTTTCACTAGAGCATTTGTGAGCATTTAACATTTGAGCATTTAGCATTTTTAGTATTTAGAATCATTTAGCATAATCATGGCTTGGTTGTTAGCTGCATCTTAGTTCTTGTAGTTTCATCACATCATTATCATAGCATAACCTTCATTTACATACAACAAAAATTAGAATCATTATCATATCAATCATCAATCATATAGTTTATTAATCATGTAGAAAGGTTTATTGCATTTTACAACATCTCATTTTTAGGTTGTCATTCTAAAGGTCATAGTGCATAAACAATCTGAGAGCCATTATGATTTAACAAATCCTTGGAGATAGAGAACAATGAGACAACTTTAGAGAGTTTGTTTTGTTTCAATTCGATTAGATTGTTATTTGAATTCTCTAATATAATGTTTCATTAGTGTGTTGTCTAGCTTTAATTTTTTTGTTCACATATTTCATAAAAAAATAAATAAATAATATGCATATTCAGGCACTTCCTACTATTTTTGATATTGTTTAATTTTTAGGGATTGATCTAAATGAAAACTTTTTTAAACCTAACGAGAATCCTTTAAGGTATTGTTACTAATTTTTAGCTACCAGCTAAATTAGTAAATTTTTATCTAACAGTTATTAAATTAGGGTGAGAAAAAATTTGACATTTGAGCAAATCGGATAAGAAAACTAGACATTCAAAGATTTATCAGGTACATGTATATGTTTCATGGCTAGTTCATCATGTTCAACATTTTAACATGTGGTGTAAAATGGGCTCCCACAAGGGTTGAGCCCAACATGTTGGCCTTCTTAGATTCAAAAAATGCAACAAATAGTGGTCGCGTGTTTCAACCATATCTTGAAACTACGATATGAGTTTTTGTGATTTTTTGATATAAATTATAAAACAATGAGGCGAAAAAACCCTTTAAATTTCTCACTAACCCGGTTCTTATTTTTTGAGAAATTTTCACCACTTCTAAGGAAAAAGACAAATCCACCCTTTTAGGAGGATTGTAAGGCTCAAAGGGTAGTTCTACATTAGTTTTGAGGTCCCACATGGGTTGACCATCACTTAAGGGCAGTTTTGAACACTTAATCACTCAATTTGCTCCAGTTTTGAGGCATTTTTTGCATTCTTTTCAAACTTGCATGACCAAAGATGATCCATCATGCATATTGGTGGAGTTGAGAGTTAAGTCTCAATATTATCATTTAATTTTAAAGTGAAAAACACTTAGCTTGTATTTTTTGCATGATTTTAAATAAGACAAAATATGTAATTAAATATTAAAGGTAATATTTTATTACCTTAATATTTATCATGTAATGTTAAAAAAAAAGGGCTCACATGATAAATATTAAAATAATCATATTGATTATCTTTAATATTTAATCGAATAGTCCCTTTTTCCCAAAATCATGCAAAAAAAAATGGAGCAAATGGTGAAACATAATTGTAGTTTCACATCAACTTTGCAGTTTAGATATTTTGACTTCGGTTATTTCCTCTTGGATTTTTGAAGCCCTTAATTATATATAGGAAAAAGACTTAGTCTTTTTTCCAAAGTTCTTGATGATTTTTCCTTTGCATTCTGCAAAGAAGAGACTGATTTTGTAACTCATATTTTTCACAATATTTCATACAACAACTTTTCAGGTTACTTAGTATTGTTATTTACAGAAGTTCTTTTAGAATATTCATTTAAATTAAGTGTTCACCTCTTCAATTTATGGTTTTTTGTTTCTTCTAAATGATTTGATGCAAATTTATTGTGTTTTAAATCTGAAACCTTTAAATTGTTGTCTCATTTCCTAGATGCATGTACACAAAAAACAATTTCTTCATAGGCCATAGATTATGTTAAGTTTATCTCTTCTTTTAGGTTGTGAAACTCAGTTTTCCTTCATAAAGAAAGATTAAACAAACCTTTTTGTGAAATATTTATGTGATAAAGGTGCTCAAATTGAATTGTGTTAACAGACTTCTGAGAGTATTAGTTGTGAAACAACTTGCATAGTAGTCATCATTAAGGTGCATTGTCGAGATTTAAATTTTAGTTTATGCATTCAATTGAATCCTTCTTCCCTTTTCCATCCGAGTCAAAGTCAGTTATTAGAAAATCATAAAGAAAGCCGACCTATAATCTGGAGGTTAACTTTCAATATAGGGTATCCACAACCTGAAAGTTTTTCCATGTTACATAGGATTGCAACGCATCTCTACTTTCACACATGGGTGCACTCATGTTGATATCAAATATATTTACATATCATTAGCCCTTTAGTACTCAAATTAAATAAAGCAAAAGACCCCATATCAAGTGAAGATACAAAGAAAAATACTATTGATTATCTAGACAAATTCAAAGCACGCATACATATTCATGATGACAAATTTGTCCTGAATGTGCAACTTAAGGTGTGGTCCCATGAGGAAGGCTTCAAGATCTATTTTGAAGGGTAGGGGGTCTCATGAAGCAAATAAACAATAGCAACCCTTATTTTTTAGTTTAAAAATTTAAGCAGGTGCAAATGGGGCTAACCATAAATTACCCCACCAACTTAGACTTTTTTTTCCCCAATCATATGAAGTTTTTAAATTGTGACTCATTAATTTTTATTTTATTTTATATTTATTAGTATAGGCAATACTATTTGCAATGAGTTGGTTTTTTCTTACTTAACTAGATATTAGTAAGTCACTTTTCAACCAATCAAAAACAAGAATTTTATTTGAAATAAAATAAAATTCAATTTTATAAAGTAAACTTGTAAAATATTTATTGTGATTATGATTAGTTAAAATGTTTTGTGTGTTGACAAATTTTTAGGAAAAGTGAAAGTGAACTATTATTTTTCCTATTTTTTAGAAAATTAGCTATATCTTGCCTATTTTTTAGAAAATTAAACTATTATCTTGCCTATTTTTTAGAAAATTCAACTATTATTTTGTCTATTTTTAAGAAGATATTTCTCAATTTTCTCCATAATTCTTCTCCCAATACATTTTAATAAATAAATAAATGTATTTAAAGTTTTAATTATCGTCAATGGGTTTTTTAGTTTATTTTTATATGATTTTTATTTTATTTTTCAAATTTATTATTTTTGTAATATTAAATATTACATGTTTAAGTTTATTTTGTTGTGTTTTAAATTTTTATGTATATTCATAATATTCTATAATTCAAATATCTTTCTATAGATTCTATTATACATATTGTTATTTAACAAAATAATTATATAAATTTTATGTTTAAATAATTATTATTTGATTCTTTTTATAGTTATATTATATAATCATTTTATTTAATATAGATTTTTAAAAATATATATATTTAAATTTATATTATCTAATCAATAAATATTATTTAATACAATATAATAAATTTATATTATATTATACATAGTTACATAATTATTAAATAAATTTAATATTTATATAATTATATTTTTTCCTTCTAATTATATTATACTATCATTTGATTTTTTATTTATTTAGTTTGATATTTATAATTTTAACATATAATTATAATATATAATTATTTTTATACAAGATTATTGATTTTTATATAATATAATTAAGATAAGATTAATAATTATTAATATTATTGTAAATACATGTAACTATCTTTTATTCCATTAAATTAGAATATAAGCATGCATTATCCTACAATTTAAATTATAATAATTATGCTGAAGGCATGTCCTATTTAAGAATGCCAAGGTAACTATTGAAATCAACGGTCAACAGATGATTATAAGCAATGCAATATAGTTAAATAAATCTCTCTTGTTCAATGTTTGTCAGTGTAATTAATAAATACATTGCATCTTTGCAAGTGTATCACTTTCATATCATAAGAGTGTTTGGAGGATTCGATGGATCTTCTTGTGGGAATCAAAAAACATTATATCACATTTATGGTATTTTAAAATCAATCTATGTTCTCAAAGGCAATACTTTAACTGTCAATCTTTATTTCTGACAAAATACTTCTGTTTGGAATGGGAATTTCAGGGACTTTGGGAAAGCTTGCGGGTAGAGTATGCACTTGGGTTATGCAATATCTCTGGATAACTTGATAGTTGATGGTTTTTTTGGGGTAGAAATGGCTTCCTTTTCTAGGTTCTAGAAAACATCATTGGGCACCAATCAAGCCATATGAAGTTTTTATTAGCCACCATGGACCTGACACCACAAACATCCTCGCGAGCTTCGTCTATCATACTATCTTTGAGAGAGGAGTGAATGTGTTAATCAATATAGAGAAATTTGTTCCTAGAAAGGAGCTACCCTCTACAATACCCGAAGCAATCTCCACTTCTCCATTTCAGATAGTCATTTTGTCCTCCAATAGTAGGCAATGAATTCTTGATAGAGGAATGTGTAGAAAATCCTCCCTGCATGTGCCAAAATGGGAGCTTTGGAATAGGGTATGGACATTGATCAAAGAATCATGGAACGGGGATGTTTTCAAATTCTCTTTGTCTGTGCAAAAATGGGGGCTTTGGAATAGGGTATGGACATCCATCAAAGCATAGAGGAATTTTGTTAGATGTAGTTGCAACTACCCTGATGTTTGACAAGATGCCTCAAAGAGATGTGGTCTCGTGGACTACAATGATAATGATTGTAGAATATGCACAAAATGGATTTGTTGAAAAGGCTTTAGAAATTTCCAAGCAAATGCAATTGTCAGGTTTAAAGCCAAATTATACAACCTTTGCTAGCATCCTCCCTACCCATGCCAAAATGGGAGCTTTAGAATAGTATGAACATCCATCGAAGCGTAAAGGATAAAGGAACTTAGATATTATACTCACAACTACCCTAGTAGACATGCATGATTACTTACATCCTTATTAATAGTAAAATTTGGTAAAATCAACAATAATGCATTACAATCAAACACAAAAAATAGGTTTTTTTGTTTTCTCACTTGAAAATGCTTGAGTTATTTTTTTAGCATGATATTGCAATAAACATGAGTAGTACCACTCAATTTTTTTTTTCCAAAACATAAGAAACCCAATAATAATGTCGGTTGACAAATAAATTGGGAGAAGTTTTTTTTACCTATCATAGTTGGAAATGATTTGGTAGACATGTATGCAAAATGTGGAAGTATAGGAAAGGCACATGAACTATTTGAAAGAATGCCTCAAAGAGAGGTTATCTCATGAAATGCAATGATTGCAGGAAATGCACAAAACATATTTTTAAAAAAAGCTTTAGAAACTTTAAAGCAAATGCAACTAGTAGGTGTAAAGCCAAACTCCACAACTTTTGTCAACATTCTCCATGCCTGTGCCAAAATAGGAGCATTGCAACAGGATATGGACATCCATCAAACCATAAAGAATAGAGGAATCTTATCGGATGTTACAATTGTAATTTCTCTGGTGGACATGTATGCATAATGTGTTAGCATAGAAAAGGCACATGGAATGTTTGACAAAATGCCCAAAGAGATGTCATCTCATGGAATGCAATGATTGCAAGATATGCACAACATGGATTTTGTAAGGATGATCTCAAAATCTTTGAATTAATGAAGCACTTTGGAACATGTCCTAACATTGCCCTAATCATTATAAATATCTCTAATCTAAATTCTCCGAACTTGGATACAAATTCTCTATCTTGTTCCCTTCAGTAATAATCTCACAGGAAGCATTCCTTCAACTTGGGGAAATTATCTGGTTTGAAGTATTTGGACTTGGGAAATAATATATAGTGTCTCCCTTTTGATTACTTTACAAGGCATAATATCTAGTACAATCATGCCAAACCTACACTCCCAATTTCTATTAACAAATCACAAAAGTCACACATATTATACAAGTCATCACATGCAACTAGATGTATTTGTTTTCATGGAACATGATGGGAAAGTATTAAACCTCACTATAAATCAATAGGAAATCAAACAAAATAATAGGTAGAATCAACTTTGTTTGAACCATTGTTCTCACAAAATGCCTCACCAATACACAGGACCACAAAATGGAATTTAAAAAAAAAGGTATTTAAAATGTTTAATAGAATGCCTCAAACAAATGTTGCCTCATGGCCTAACATAATTGTTAAAAATTTCTAAACACTTCCAAGAAAATGAAATTCATAGGTTTAAAGCCAAATCTCATAAATTTTCTTAGCATTCTACCCACGTGCAAAAAATGGGAACTTTGGAATAAGGTATGGACATTTATGGAAGAATAAAGTACATTTTTTTACAACTAGACATTATGTTGTCCTTGTTTCTTACTTTTGTTCAGGGTACGTGTAAGCTCAAATAGTCTGGTTTTAGCAAGTCATTACATGAGATATTTGTGTTGTATGTTGGTGTGTTGTGTGGTTTGAATAATTTTTGCCTCTTTATTTGAACTCCTGTTAGCTGGTGTTGTTGATGCCATAATATTTAATAGTTAAATTAATCAAAGTTGCCAAATATTTAGACTACAAACCCATAAAGACAGACTTAACAAGGGAATGTTATAATGACAAAATAGCGATGCCAAACAAAATGAACCTATACATGTAGATATTAATGGTAAAGGAGCTTGATTATTTTCCTTATTCAAAGGTTTAGTTTCAATCTTGTAAATGAATGCATATTATTTTTTTACTGAGACCTTCATTACACAAACACACACACACACTCCATGTTTCTCCCTCCCCATCTCTCTCTTCATCTCTTTCTCATCATACACACACACTCCCTATTTCTCCCTCCATATCTCTATCTCTCTATCTCTCCCCCCTCTCTCTCTTATTCTCTCCCTCTCCCTCCATCTATCCTACTCACTATATCCCTCTCTCTACCTCTATGTATCACTTGGACTCTCTCTCTCTCTCTATATATATATATCCATCTCCCTCCTCTCTCTCTTTCTTATTCACTCCATCTCCCCCTCCATCTCTCCTACTCTCTCTCTCTCTCTATCTCCCTATCATTCCTCCCTATCTCTTTCTAGGGTGAAGCCACAATAGTGGTTTACAATTCAAGTGAGGAAGGAAAACTCACAAAAAATGAATGCATGGCAAAAAACTTGATTTTAGGGGTTTAGGGTTTAGGGTTATGGCGAACCCTTTTAATTATTTCCCATCGAAAAATCCAACAAAACCCCTTATAGAAGGGGGGTTCAAATGAACTCCTTATTCCTCATCCCCCTTTGAGACACTAAAAAAACCTAGATTTTGGTACTTTGGAGCTCAGTTTGAGGATGGAAATGGAGGAATTTTCACAAACCCAACTGGAATCAGGTAGTCCTTAGAATGAGCTATCCAATGAATATAATTTTAATATGTTTTAGTTTTGTTATGTATTTGTTTTTTTAGTTTTATTAAACATAGGTTTTTCATCGAAAATGAAGGTCTCTATTTTGCACATCTGGAAAAATAGTAGATTATCAAAAAAAGAATTTGAAAAATATGAGTGCACCAGATATTAAAGTCCTTGATCCAAAAAAAATAAAATTGAATTTTGATATATATACAAAAAAAGTTATGCGTTATATAGTCATGCTATGTTTGAATTGTAATTGGTTTGACTTCAAAACTTGATTAAAGAAAAAATATTTAATAAAAAATTGTCTAACCAAGTGGAAGCACCAAATATTAGAGTTACAAGTCTAAATTCAAAAGAATTAGAATTTTATCCTTAATGGAAAAAAAGTTATGCATTATACAGTGTGTGTCACTTTTTAAAAATGCTATTTTTTGAAGAAAAACCGGTTTTTGGGAGATGGAAAATAAGTGCAATATGGTTCCAAAAATTTTGAAAAAAATATTTTTAAAATCTATAGACAAAATGTGACGAGACTCTAGTTTGCATCATCTTCAAATTCTTCACAGTTTAGTCGCTATAGTGCCCGAATGTGAAGATTTAGTTAAAAATAATAATTTCAGTGTCCAGTTTGGCCAAAAATTGTAAACCACTATTGTGGGATCACCCTCTACCCATAATCTCCTTATCTCCCTATAAATATATATCTTTCCCTACCCCTCTCTATCTCTTTATATCACCCTCTATCTATATCTCTCCTCTCTCTCCTCTCTCTCCCCCCCCCTCCACCTATCTCACTCCCTCTCTCCCCTCTTGTCTCTCTCCCTCCCCTACCTTGTTGGCCCCAGTTTGTCGTTGCAGACCAAAAGATCGATCTATCAATGCCCGATACAAACAGTAGAGACATACCCCTCTCTCCTCTATCTCTTTATCTCTCCTTCTTATCTCCATACCCATCATCTTCTCCATCTCCATCTCCATCTCTATCACTATCTTCCTCTCTATCTCTATCCCCTAGCTCTATCTCCTTATCCCTCTCTCTATCTCTCTCTTCCCCCTTATCTCTCCCTCTTTTGATCCATATCCCTCCCTCTTTCTATCCCTATCCATCTCTCTCCCTCCCTCTCTCCATATTGTAAACATAACATGAGCCTATTGGTAATGGAGACTAACTATATTCTTGGTTTAAACGTTTTATTTCACTCATGTTTAGATCCATATAAGTGGATGCATACTTGATTTGAAGCTATCACTTCTCCATTGAGACCTTTTTTGCACAAACAACATCATTTGATAAATTGTCTGTCAATTGACCTCATATACTACACAAATTTATGCAAAAAAAAAAAAAAAAACTACTTTTTTTCTAAATGACCTTCCACACCTCTTGGCATACCCATTGCACACCAAGATGCCATTGCTAGTTAATATATTATTTACATACTTTTAATAAAAAAAAACATTAATGTGACATTTTTAATTGATTAGCCTAGGAACATTATTTTCCGTTTCACTATCACAATTTCTGTTTTATTATGGGAAACGATTGTTTCCGCTCCGCTAGGGTTTTCTTAAACCCTCGGAATTAAAAAGAGTTTTGTTAAACCCTGGAATAAAAATTACAAGAAGTTTCCCGTTGTCAGATTCGTCTGCTAGGCATTTTGTCAAGCATTCTGCTGTAATTCCAATCCAGGCATGAAGATGACGGAGAAAAGAATCCACAAGTTCATACAACTCCTTGCGAATCAGCTGCACAAACAATTTTCGCTTTCAGACGAAGAGAATGACCGTCTGTCGTGCTCAACAGCACTAAAAAATTCGCTAAATTCTTCGATTCAAGGCCTCCCTGAATCCTCCCTTAAAAGAGTTCTTCTACAAAATGAAGACCATCTTCTAGAACTTCTTTGCCAAGCTCTTCAGGAACAAAAAACAACCAAAAGATTTTTACTACGGTCTAGAAAAGAGCGCATAAATGCAGCCAGAAACGAGGTGGATGCCTTTCTCAGAAACTTCCGCGACGGAACACTAGATGCCTCAAATAATTACCGTCAAAGTTTTTCAAGAATGTTGCTGGAGGAATCTGAAGATCCGCCTCTGGAGCTTCTATGGTGTCTTTCCGCTGTCAAGTCCATGCAGGAAAACTGCCAAACAAAGGAATTGGTTTCCAACAGCGATAATTCTAGGTTTTTTCTGTCTGACAGTTCATACTCTGGGGGTTTGGTGCCTGACAATGCGAATTCCAGGGCGTTGGCAGCCGACAGAGCTAATTCTAGGGTTTCTGTTGTAAAAGCTTTGTTTCAGTGCTTGGTAGCCTGTACAGTGGGACACAACTACAGTGCTTCGATTTCAATAGCCGCACTTGCTCCGACTATTGTCGTGTTGGTAGATGCTGTTGCTAAATTGGCGATAAGTCCTGACTCGAAAACTTTGAACAAGGCTTCTCTGAAATCTTTGAAGAATATTGTCGGCCAAATTGCGGGTTACATCGCTGTTTGTGGAAACAAGAGGGAAGAATCTGGTGTTGAACTAAGTTTGGCGAGAGCTTTGCCGTGCTGCGGCGCTTTGCTCAACTGTATTGATGCTTGGGATCGTGATAAGGGTTTGAAGTGTTCTATTGAGAAGGGTTTGGGGGATTTTTTCCCTTTTAGTTCGGCTTGTGTGCATGCAGCCTTGTTACAAGAGAACTGTAGTATGGATTATTTGGCCAGTGTGGTTATTTTGGAGGCATGTCTGTTGCAGCTTGTTTTGGAGGTCATTGATCAGCGAAGGATGAGGAAGGAAGGTAGTCGTCGCACAGGCAGAGATGTAAATTTGCGGCAGAATTTGAGGGTTTTGGCTGTCAATTTCATTGGCACAGCAAAAAATATCAGATTTTTTGGTAAGCAGTTTTGCTTTTTTTTGCAGCTTATCTTTTTGAATCGATCTTGGTTGAGATTATGGATGGCTGTTTAGATCATAATTGTGGATTAGCTTGGGCCACAATTCAATATTTAAACTGATACACCCTTCGTTACACCATGTCTAGTTGGGTTATATGTTGCATAATTGTGGTAAGGCAAGGATGGGATTCGTGACACGGTCGCTGTCTTGTAATTGCTGGTAGTTGCATCACACCACAACATCTAGGACTTTTGCTGCTAGTCATTAATTTTATCAGAATTAACATTTTGGAGACTTGGGAACATAACGGAGGCATATACAGAGACATCTTCGCTTTGAAGGTGACATTTTTCCAAGTCACTCCATATCATACAGTCTCTTTACATAAAGAGAAGTCAACTGTTAATTTTTTGGTTTGGAAAAGGTCAAAGTGGTCTCCAATGCTTCTATTTAACCCTATAGACTAATCCCTATGCCTCAATTTCATCAGTATACTTTTGAAATTTGTTTCTTAAGCTGTGTAGTCACTATATCAACATTTTTTTTCTTTCTGAAATCTACATATATTACAATATCATTTAATTCTGGTGTCTCCCAGCTTCATTGTACCCATTTTCTTTTTCCAGCGGCATCCAAATCTCAGGACTAGCCTCCTGATGACCTTGGGGAATTTCTGAGGTTGACATATACAGAACTAGAGATTACAGAGGAGGATGAGGTGTTAATTGAAAACCATGGCAGGTAACTTACAACAGCATAATGTAAAACTAAGAAATGATTATGCCTCATGAGAATTACAGGATTTTGGATTAAAAGAAAAAAAGGAAGTGAGGCAAGTTTACAAGATGAAACCTCCATAATTTTGAAAGGTGCAAGTGAAGAAAATACCAAGTCAAATTCACTGTTTCACAATCCAAACAGATTCTTGGTCCTGTATCAGTAGTGGCAAGACAAGTTCTCTATTTTCTAGCTGTTTTGTTTTCTGCCTTATGTGCCCAATTGTTTCTTTTTATGACTCAAATAGGAAGTGTATTGACGGTGATAAGGACATCATGAAGAGATGTTGAAATAAAGGGGAATGCTTGAGGGGAAAGGAAGAAAATCTTGGGGAAAAGAAGAGCTTTGAATAAAAGGTTTTTGGTTTTGTTTTGCTTTCATATTTGCTTTATGAATCAAGGAATCATGAATGCTATTTAAAGTCGTGGTTTGCATTTCCCAGTTTTCATTTGTTAGTGTTAGCATGCAGTGCATTTTGAGTTTGAGTGGTTGAATTTCATCAGAATTGCATTCTACTGTACCATATGTCTTCACACCCATGTAAATTAGTACACGATATTGCAGATTTGCCTTTTGTGCCTTAGATCCCCTTTTTTACCCATGTCCAAGAAAATAAGAATAATAAAACTGTACAACTATGACATACCACTTTTTGATGTTGAATTTCGATAGACACATGGTTTCATCCCTTCACCTTAATTTGGCTATAGTTTTGAATTGCCCAAGCAAAAGCCCTTATGTCATTGTGAGAAGAGAGGCAGAGGTTTAATTGTGAACATATGGGGAAAACGTTGAACTAGTTATTATTGCAGCATTGAGAGTTGTAAAATTGCCTGACATTTTCAGGATCATGCTAGTTTCATGGCTGATGGTGCTTGGTACAGTTGATCCACAGCACAAGTTTGAGGATATGGGGCAATCAACAAAGATCTTGCTTAAAGGCACATGATAAGCAAGCAGTTATAGTTGGATAATAATTGCTTTAGAAGAATTGGGAGCATGATCTTTCACATATTGAAAATAAAACTTCTATTTTTCGTAATGTTTAGTAGCAGGTAGGCAGTTACTATCAAACTTAGTAGCGGGTGATCCTTCATTCTGTATTTTTCAAAGTATATTTTATTTAGCTAGAGATAATGAGAGGAGGTTTATCTGTATTCTTAGCAATGTAATTTAATAGCAGAGGAGTGTGAGAAGAGTATAAGCATTCTGGGATTGTGTAAAAGTTAGATTTGTGAAAATTATTGGTGTAAAATTACACCTCTCTCTACTCTTATTTAGCATTAAGGGGTAAACGCTTTTGACCCTGAGCTATGAACCATTGAGGCCACAAACAGGGGACCTCATCTCCAATTTAAACATTCAACAATTACACCCCAGTGGGGTTTGAACCTTGATGGCAAGAACAACACCACAACAACTTAACCATCATACCATGCCACTATTGGCACACCTCTCTCTACTCTTAAAATACATGCAGGAGATTTATTATTTTTTAGTTGAAGCATACATGATACTGTGCAGAATAAGGTGCCTTTCACATATTTAGTTGTGTATGTAGAAGAAGCAGAGAAAGAAAGTGGGGAAGAGAGCTAGAAGTTTTCTAGAAGGAAATCTTGGATAATTTACAAAATGAACGGGTAAGTCAAGGACAAGATCAGACTCTGGTTCAATGTGGTGATGCATATGAAAGGCAAATTTTTTGCCCAGTCTTTAGAGAAATGCAAAATGTGAGACAAAATGGTAGTTCAGGGCTAGAATATATAGAATAGCTTATGAGATGCCAAATAAGAACAAATTTGCAGGAAGATGAGCTCAAGTAGCGACTATTTATTTTAACAGTTTGAATTATCAACTCCAAGATGAGATGCTTCTTGAGAGAGTGTTGAAGAGGATAAACTTATAAGTCTGAAGTTTGCTATAAGTAAATTGGTTAATTTACAAAATGAAAGGATTCAAGTCAAGGACACAGGATGTTGATTTATATGAGGGGGGGATTTTTTGCTCACATTTTAGATAATTCCAAAATGAATACAAAAGGGTGGTTCAGGGCTAGAATATATAGAATAGTTTATGAGATTACAAATAAGAAAAAATTTGCAGGAAGATGAAGAGCAAGCAGCAGCTATGTATTTTTAGATAATTCCAAAATGCAGACAAAAGGGTGGTTCAGGGCTATAATATACAGAATAGTTTATGAGATTACAAAGAAGATCAAATTTGCAGGAAGATGAAGAGCAAGCTGCAGCTATGTATTTTAATGGTCTGCAATTGCATTATCAACTCCAAGATGAGATGGCTCTTGAGAGAGAGTATTGAGGAGGATGACCCTAGGAGGGTAAAGTTTGCTATAGCAAAAAGGAAATCTCATGATAGCCTTTAGTTGGATAATTTACAAAACGAAAGGAGGCATGTCAAGGACAAAATGAAACTTGGACCCAAGATGTTGAAGTATATGAGAAGAAAAAATTTGCTTATTGATTAATACTAAAATGCTTTAGACAATTCCAAAATGTGAGACAAAAGGTTCAGGGCAAGAATATATAGAAATTTTATAGAAGCAAAAATCATGAAAAAGCGGCAATTAATCACAAAATTTGGAAATTGCTAGGTTTGCCATTTCCCCCCCCCTAATCAAATTGTGTTTTTTTAGCAAAATTGGTGACTCATAATTTTCAATTGAGTTTTTTGGCATGTAAACACATTAAAATTGGGCAAAATGGGGAAAAATGGCTTATTTTACCCACTTGACTTTCCAATTTGTTAGTCCTTGATTGCCATTTTTGCGTGGCATTTTCCAGGAGTGAAGTTTGGTTTGCAAAATCAAACGTGTGGAGCATTTTTCAATTTTCAATTTGTTTATGCGTTTGCAATTCTCATCAAAATAACACATATATGGAGGTGGACTCTTGTAGCAATAGCATGTAGATGTTGCCAAAGAAACAATCTGTGTGATAATGAACTAACATTGGTGGGGTAGCCCCAAAGGTATCCTCCTTTCATTTGCCTTCAAAATCCAAGATGGCTTGTGTGTTGAGTTTATGTTTACAAGTGATGTAAGGAGCAATCTTCTTTGAGTCAAGGGCTAGACGGTCTTCGATGACAAAGTTTGGATTGAATTTCATTTGCAATTTTTTAAACTTTAGATTTTAATTATTAAATTAAAAATTAAAAAATTTAAAATTTAAATTCAATATTCCAATTAAAATATCATTCAAAATTAGAACACATATATTTTAGCTAAAATATGTATTTTAACAATTTGAAAAATTAAAATAATATTTTAATTAAAATACTAAGTTATTGGCTCCCTCTGGAACCTCCTTGTACCTGTATGGGCTTAGTTTGGGTTTAGGTCTTGGGCTGGTTCCCCGTTGGGTTTACCAAGGGTCCCCATTGGAACCCAAGGTGCTCAGGAGGGACTCTAGGTGAACATGGGCCAAACTTGGGCAAACCCAAAGCCTTAATTTGGGCTTGGTGGTAGGGGTGCTGCCTATATATCCGCACAAGGGACGCTGCCCCCAAATCCCCATGAAGGGTGCTGCCCCTCAACCCGATTGAGGTCTCCACTCCTAGATCCCCATTAGTTATAAGGATCTCTTTTCACATACGAAACTTGATTGCAATGAGGGGGTGACAAGGAATTGGGATCTAACTCTTGAGTGTGCTGACGTAGATGTTAGTGTAAAAGTTTTGAGAGTAGCGGACGTAGAGAAATCCCCCATGGGCTATTTGTATGAGACCATGGATAGGGCAAAGGAGGTGATTGTAATTGAATATTTGTAAATTGTCAACATCTAGTTATTATTTATGCACTATTAAGTATGTTTTGTGCAATGCAATGTAATCAGCAATATGAATATAAACAACAAGAACCTATATACTACAATTCATGGGCAAAAAATCTAAAAAGAATTGTTTATGGGATTACAAATAAGAAGAAATTTGCAGGAAGTTGAAGAGCAAGCCGTAGCTATGCATTTCAATGGTCTGCATTATCAACTCCAAGATGAGATGGCTCTTTTGAAGTTGCATTCAGTTTATGAAGCATACCAGAATGTTTTAAAAGTTGAGAAGAAATTGAATAGAAGAAAAGTGAAAATGGTGAGTAAAGTTGGTAGTAGTGTACTGTTCAATAAAGGAGGGAGTTCTTTTATAAATTTGTTGAAAATGAAGATCAAGAATACAAGGAAAGAAAGATGGATTATAAAGGAGGATGTCATGCCCCCCCTCCCACCCCCCCATGCCAGCAAATTAATACTATTATTATTATAAATAAAATAAAAATAAAAAAATATTTTTTTACTATATAGATATATTTGTAAATTTAAATATTTGAATTTTAAATGGTGGTGACGACCCTCAGGACTAAGGCGCCCTATCTCTGACAGGTATAAATGAAGTCTCCAACAGTAGAAATGAAGAGTTCGTTTTTATTTGGATGGGATTACATTCATAATTACTGAGTTTTGAGTTTTCAGACTAGCTGTTGCTTCTGAGACAAAAACCTCAGGGTAGGTGCAATAGTTGGGATGAAACCCCTGCTTATTGCTTTAATTCTGACCAAATCCTAAACCAGGTGTATGAAGTGCCATTAATTTTGAGTGACTTCTTTTCAGGTATGTGAATTTATTAAGTGGAGTGACTGGGACCTTCTGAGTTGCGATCACATTATTTGGAGCCTTAACTGAAGAGATCACTGAATTAGTAGATAGGAAGGAGCTGTGAACACTGGAGGCAGCAGAGTTTACCAGGTCTGGAAGTTCAAATTTCAAAATCAACTGACCAGGCATACACTGGGAGGATAGCGATTAAGGTGTTGGAGACACATAAGCAATAGACCTAGGATATGTCACCTACAGGTTTCCACAGTCCCAACAACAGCCATCCTATCAAGGGGAAAGGCTACTATTGATTTAAAAACCCAGGCGAACCTCATAATTTGAGTTCCTACTTGGTCTAATCCTGCAGTCACATCATCAGAATTGGGTGAGTCTTCCTTATAGGGAGATCTTATTAGGAGCAGAGGTGAGATTCATAGCCTGTGAAGTCGACGATCAGTATTTGAGCAACTGCAAACAGCCTTATTGTAACTGCTTTGTTTCTGTTTTCTGGTGAGTATATGTGGAATTTGTTTGAAATTGTATTCAGAACTGTTCTGTAAACATCAGGCCTGTGCTGGAGTTTTTGCAATAAATAAATAAATATCAGATCAATTCTTTAAGCTGTTGTGAGTTCCGGCGCATATGCTGTTGAGTGTTATACTCTGTAAATGATCTATGATTTGTGTGATTATAACTGTTGTCAAATTACAAATAAGTTGGAACATTATATATAAAAATCATCTGGGATATCTCAGAGGAATTCTAGAAAGCAAAAAGATACAAATAGAGCAATGGTAGCTGAAGAACACCAATTAGGACAAAGTATCTCAGGGAATGAACATTCTTTAAGGTGACAAAGCTATAGGAAAGAGGATGGAAGACATAAATCTAATTGGTAATGCCATAGTTGAAAAACTCGCCAAATTGAAAAACTCGCTAAGCCCAAAAAACACGACTTGGCAAAAACTCAGCAACTTAAAAATTTGCTTAAATTTCATTAAAAACGTATTTTTTTGTTGCAAAATTCAATGATAAGATGCATCCAACGAGTCAATAAATGAACACACAAAAGAAACAAGCTGAGTCTAGTTGTATTTGATTGATTTGAAAGCAAATTGGGTACAAAATGGCATCCTCATGTGGAATGTGCTGATACTGATAGTATGAAACAAAATGAAAATAGCAAATTGTTTTTGTAAAACTGAAAGTAAATAGTACATTAATATATTTTACAAATTTACATCTTCCTCTTCACATGTCTAGTGAAAACTAGGGGAGAGGTAGAACTACATGATATTATAGATGAAGATTTGTAGGCAAACTTGGAAACTTGGACTTCGAAAGTACCTAGAAAATCAAATGAATTCTGTGAAAATGAATGTTGTAAAATTACTTCTCTCTCTACTCTTAAAATTCATCGATAAGATATATTCTAGTTGTAGAATGCATAATATTATGTAGATTGAAATTTTTATCACAGATTTATTTCATGCATAAAAGAAGATTGTTGTGTGCATCACAAATTATAAAAATTGTCATGTTGAATTGAATGTCTAAAATCTGAATAGAGCTTTTAACAATTTCTAACGCTCTTACAAATACTACAGCACATATTTTCTTCAGCACACAAGAAGCACATTACTCGCAGTATTCTGTTGATGGTTGCATCAAGCAATCTTATTAGACTTGCTTTGATTATTTCTAACTACGTAAAATTACAAATGGTACCCAATTCAAGGTGCATGCATGTTTGCCATTTGTGTCTTTTGCATCAAGTTGTAAATCAGATGATTCAAACTTTAATATCTATTTTTGTGGGATCAGATATTCTTCTGGAGTTGCTTCTGGAATCAAAACTACCCGTTGCCTCTTTGCTGGTTAGTTATTTCCGTATACTCTGTGCAATGAATGTTTGAACTGTATTTATCTTTGTTTGTGATATTGTTTTTCTCTAATAGTTAAAAAGCATGTTGCCTTAATTTATTGTATAGCTATGCCATTGTGGTATTTACCACTAAAGGCTTTAGAATCTTGGTTTAAGTTTAGTTAGCTAAATTTTTCGTTGCAATGACCACAGACCCAAGAAGAGGAAGTCTTGTTGAAGGGTGTGCTTTACGAGGCAACTACTCTTGTTGACTATGCATTTTTGAAGCAAAAAAGTGAACCCATATCAAATGAAGCAAAATCGATTGCAGATAAAAACAGCAAAACTTTCTTGAATAGGCTGGTTTTAGCCCAAAAAACTGTTCAATTTTTCAGGTAAGCACAACAATTGCCTACACTCGAGTTGAATTATAATTAAAATGCGTAATTTTTCCCATCGTATTTTCTGTTTCACTGTAATAGGCGGTAGTAATATTTACAGGTCACTGGGGGAGCACAGTTGGGCTGTTTCATTTTCAAAGACCTTCTCAAATGTTCCTGTGACACCTGATCTGATGAAATGGATTGGTCAGAGGAGCAATTTGAAATACCATGAAGCATTAACTCAAAATCCCCAGGATCTTGTTGGTAAGTTGCTTTGATCCTAGTTCGTAACTTTATGACATTTTTGTAGGTAATTTGTCTGAAGATAATGGTTTTTCCTTCTCCTTTGTGGAGGAAGCAATTGTTAGGGACTACCTATACATAATTACATGAAAATGCTAGCAAGCATTATGGGCCTTTTTTAGGTATCACTCTGAACTCTAAAGAATGAGGCATTGAAGCTTTGCAGTGTAACTAAAGTCATGACTGTAGTTACCAAGTTTTGCTAGATTCGGTTAAATCTGGTTCAGTCCAGATTTTTTGGACCGGATGGGTTTGTCTGGTTTGGTTCTGAACAAATTGAATTTTCTGAACCTGCTAACTAACTATGGTTATAACATACTATTAATAATGTACGGTCAGGTTTATTATTTGGGAAAAATGTAGCCCCTTTCCATGGACAACATTGTAATGATTACTATCCCAGAGCTGAAGTGTTTGTTGAGTCTCTCTAGCTTGTGGTTGTTATAAGTTTAAAGTGCATAATTAACAAGCTACGTACTAGAGTGACACATCCCTATGATGTGATTTTGTTCCATGTTAATATCTCCTATGTATTGCAACTTTATGCCATAGGTACAGTTTGGTTTTTCTTTACATCTCTTTGCTCCTACTGGTCAATATTAAGAATAACTAACTGGTTTCATGCTGACTCAGCAGAAGTTTGTCCCTACTCTTTATCTGGGAGTTACACATAACCGTGACAACTTATTGTTCCCTTGCACATACTCAGGAAAACCAAAACCAAGCATATATGCATGTTCATGGCTTTACATTTGAAATGTGAATTTGCATTTTTCTAACATCCATCATGCAAAGGAAATACAATCTTAAGGGCACAGACACAAATGTATTGGCATAGGGAGTATCTTTACTATTGACATGCAATGTCTTATGCTGATTATCTAGTTTGAAAACACATTTGACTAGTTTCAGCCGTACCCATCCCCCCTTGACAAATAAGCATTTCATTCTACCAAGTCATTGGACCATTCATGCAATGCATCTCAGTGGACAACTTAGAATGGATTCTCTATGGACATGGTGCAATCAACAAAGACTACAGAGAAAAGGTAGAAGACTTTCAGTAGAAAAGTTGTAGGATTTTACAAAGGTTTTGAAATTGTAGAAGATAGCCAAGAAAATAGAATAGAAAGAATAATTAAGAAACAGCAGTAGCAGTAATTCACAAAATTTTCAGAGCCTTCAAATGAGGTTTAAAAAATATGTTTCTATAAAGTTGATGGCAAGCTAGCCATTGCAAAAACACAAAAAGGCCAAGGGAATTGGTTTTTGGCCATTTGTAAATTGGTTTGTGCATGTGGACACTCCTGTAATCATGTTGGTAACAAGGGTCACTACCACCATCACTTTAGTGCCCCGTATGAACACAAGTTTTGCAGAATGCTGGGAATAGGCTAAAAACAAAGATGGTCAAGGTTGGGTCCACTTGGCATTGTGCTCAGAATAGATCAAATGAATCTTAGAACATATCCAAGTAATGGACATTAAAATGAGTGCATGATGTAGAGCGAAGATTGTGAAGTATGCAAATTTTGACTCTAAATTTTGACTCCACTCTAGCGAGCTTGTGGAACTTAGCGAGGAGTAATGTTAAACAGTAAAGTATGTCTAACATAAAACAATACTGTAAATGTCATGATACGTTGGAACTTTTGCTCTCGTCTTTTCTTTGCCCTTCACTCTAGTATCCACTCTAAATCTGCAACACACAGACATAAGGAGAAACAATTACTATTTGTTATGGAAAAATAACAGCACACTATTTACTAGCTACAGTAGTAGCAGACCTGACCAGGTAAAAGAAAGGATCTCTAGTGGATCATTTATAGTGGAATTGGAATAGGAATGGAGGACAAGAAATGGTTATGCTGGATTGGTTGTGGTGGCACCATCAAGAAATTAGAATAACAATAGCAAACAGGCCAGGCTAGATCCAAAATAATCTGGATGCAGTGATAAAGGACCAAAAATAAATTGGTACGGGGACCACTAATATTGGTATGGGAACTAAACAAATTGGTACAGGGAGCATCAAACTGCTGGAAATTTGGTAACTGGACTGAAGAATGTAGAGGGGTAGAATGTATGCCCCCACTTAAATTGATTGTATGATAGAGGCTGCAGTCAATTTAAGGGGTAAAGAGAGAGAAAGGCAAATGTGTCAAGCAGAGAAAATATACAATAATGTAAGGAAACAGCCAAATAAGAAGTGTTGGCCCCAAGAATGCTGGCAGAAACATGTCTGCAAGGGGAGAGCAAAGGGGGAATGAATATGTGAGAGTCAAGGAATATATATATCAAGATAGTAAGAAGAAGATAAAGCATGGGAGGCTTGTGAGGGGGGATGCCCCTTGAAATAGAATATTAAGTTGCCCTTGAGTAGGACGCAAAAATAAAGGGATAGGAGAAAAATGTTGGGTTGCCAGCAAGCTGGAATAGAATATGTATAGGATGTTTATAAAAGGAAAGCATAAGGAAAATAAGGAACATAGATGAGAAAAAAGAATGTGAAGGCTTGTAAAAGTAGAATGTAAAGTAAATTAACTACATACATGAGTAAGGCACAAAAGGAACTATGAATATGGGGTCAGTCATTGTTTGCAGATTTAATTATAATAATCATGAATGGTATCATTCCCCTTACTAATATAACAAGTACAAAGGAAGAAGTAGGTAGTAAAAAGTGGGATACAACAAATAGAGTGGAAGGGCATGCGTTTTTGGGTCAACATAAGAAAGGTATGAGACATTGTAGTGCTTTTCTTTGTCCCAAAATACCATGATGATGAAAGCACAACAGAGTTATAAGAACATAGGGAGTATTACACATGAATTGTCACAAACAAAGAAAGGAAATAGAAACATAAGAATATCTAAGAATTTTGTGTCAACATGAAAGAAGTATGAGATATCATAATGCTTTGTCATGTATCCAAACTACCATGACAATGAAAGCACAACAAGGTGATAGCAACATAAGGAGGATTACCCATGAAATGGGACATACATAGAGAGAGGAATTGGAAACAAAAGAATATCTAAAACTTTTGGGTCAACATGAAAGAGGCATTGATACTGCAATATATTGTGTCATCCCCATAATGTGTAGATATGTATTTGGAGATAGGAAAATGAATAAGAAATAAGACAGAAATTTATAGAACAAATAAAAGTACGGAACAACATGTGTAGCATACAAAGAACAATGAATAAAAAGGCATAAAGTAGATAGGCAGCAAATGGTAGGGAAATAATTTAGAAGTGAGGACATATCAACCAATGAATCTATGTCAAGCTCATCATCAACTAAAGAATATCGTCCTCAAAATTTATAGAAGAGAATGCGATCAAGTGAGCCAAATGAGCATGGGCCATAGAAGTAAGGAGCTGTCAAAGAGAACTTGTAGTGAAAATGGATTGAAGAGGAGGAATATTTGTAGCGGATTGGAAGAGAGTTGGCTCAATTTAAGGGAGAAACTCAACATCCATAGTAGAGGCAAAAGGAAGGCTAGAAGTGGTAACATTAGAAGAGGTAGGAATACTAGTAATCAGTTGAGGAAGATCCCCACGAATAGTATTAAATTCTATAGCAGCATCATGCACAAAAGGGGGCGTTGTAAAGGAAGTAGGAGGTATGGGAAGTTAATGTTTTGATTCAAGGGATAATAGATTTGGCTTGGGGGAAAATTGGATTTTATTTTTGACATTTTGTGGGAAAGGACATTGGTTGGCTTGTAGTTTTCAGGAGAGAAGCAATGCTGGGTGTATGTTCAAACAGTGGGAGAGTGGAAGGAGGGGTCACAACAAGTTTTAGAGGAAAAGGGCCCTTGGCTTTAGGTTCAGGAGGGTGAGTATTAGTAGTAGTAGTGGGAAGGGAAGAAAAAGTGGTTGGGGCTATAGTGAGATGAGAATGAACAAGGACAATAGTTGGTCTAAGTGGTGGAGGGGATTTGACCTTGTGCAAGTAGGGGGATATCAGGTATAGTAGGACAAGCAAAATGGTTTGGGTCATTGGCATTGATATGAGGTTTTTGTTCCTTGAAGCACTTATACAAATCAAATAAGTTATCATGGTACTCCTATAGTGAGTTCATCGGTTTAGCAATGAATCAATCAATGGTAAGGTTTCCCAACTTGAAAAGGGGTTGGTACTTATGACATGGTATGGTTATCACCTCATTACCATTGACCAATTTTAGGCATCAGTGAATAATTGAAGGCATGACTTAGGCTTGATCAACCCAAGGGTTGCCTAGAAGAATACTAACCTAATTTGAAGTGGGAATAATGTGACAAAAAGTTTCCTTTGGACCAATCTAGATGGGTAGAATTAAACACCCAAGAGTGTCAAAAAAAGTGCCACTATAGTATTTTAAAGTCACTATAGATGCCATATAATCATCTTGATGAAAATGGGTATTATAGATGTATATCTCTATAACCATTTTGAAGGCACACGTAGGGTCCACAAGGATACCATAGGTCAACTTGAGTTACAATGCCTTAAACATAAAGCCTACCATTATAATCATTTTCAGGAATCTTAGAAGAAGAGAATGTAATGAGAGGAGTAGATGAAGAATTTGCATCTAAAGCAACAACAAAGTAATGGAAGGGAAACTCAATTGGGACAACAAGAGAATCACTAAATAGAATAAAAGAAGCAACCTCTACCATAGGATCTATGCGATTTAGTTGATGATGTTGGGAGGGAAAGAATCAATATCAATTTATAGGTTTTGATTAGGACGAGCTATAGATTGATTACCTTTGTTATTGTGACCCGCAACATTTACAATGCTGTTATCAATGAGGTCCCATAGTTTATGCTTCAAACCTATTTTGGTATCATGGCTTGGGACATGGTGATATTGGTGAGTCTTTAGATTAATACCCCCTTGGGAGAGGAAGAAAAGTATCCAAGGGTGTATGGCTAGAAGAGTGTTTAGATTAGTAGTGGGTAGTTGGTTGAAGACAAAGTATAGTTGATTGACGAGGTGGGCATGTAGATTGAGGTTTTAGGAAACAACTAAGGGGGAAGAAGAAGATTAGGTTTGGAATTGGTTTTAGAGAAGGAATTGTTGGGAAGGATCAATTTAAAGGGTGGTTTTGAAAATTTGGAGGGGTAAAGAAGATGAAAGAGAAGTAGGGAACATATAAGTAAGAGATTTGCATTAAGGAGCCTGTTCCCATAGTCCAATAAGTTGGCACAATGATTAGAAAAAGAAGCATAATAGTGAAATAAGTCCTCATCCTTAATTGGTTGCAATAAATTATTGTTTTTAAGAGATGTATCTCATCATTGGGGAAATGATAGTGCATGGTGCTTGCCTTGCTTGTATCAAATGAAGTTTGTGAAATTCACTTTCAGATTAATGTTAACTTGAAAGTGTTGGATGGAAGCTTGTGCTAGTTTACAAAGAAATAGATAGAGAATGAGGAGAATAGAACCACTTATGGACATAATCCTTGAGTGTACGAGGGAAGAATTTGGCTAAGAGACAATCATCATAGACAAGATCAATGCATGTGTCATTGATTGATCGCTTGCAAGTGGTAGGATCTTGCTTACCGTTTTACATTCAAACTTGGGAGCCACAAATGCTAGAGGAAAGGGATGAGAGATAATGTTGGGAGAGGGTTATGTTGGAGGTCTAGTGTCAACTCTCTTCCAGAAGACAAGCAAGTTGTCACTACATGGTCTTGTTGATGCAGGTTTTGTGACCTTAACCAACATTAGAATAAAATACCCAATAGAATATCCTATTCTCTCTTGATCAAAGACTCCAATGTGCTAAGCAAAGTGATCACAAAGTAGACTCCAAGGTTCGTGATGAATATGGGATAGTCTCAGTTGGTTTGCTTATTATGGATGATGAGTGGTGAAATTCTATTACTACCAATCTTATGAAATTCTATTACTACCAATCTTATTATTACGTTCAACTTTTATCACTTTGGACTTTGAATATTATGGATGATGAGTGGTGAAATTCTATTACTACCAATCTTAAAAAAAAATGAAAAAAGGATAAGGGTTGAAGAGACTAGGCTAATGCTAAACTAATCCTATGAACTCAAGAGACAAGTGCTGGATGGTGAAATTCAAACCAATCTTTGCTTTGCCAAGTACAATGACTACAACAACTAGACAAAGATAGTGCAATCTTCAATGGGATTCATGAATGATATCCTATTACTCAATACCGTCATCAATTCGAACAATAAACATAAGTAATAGAATTTGAGTCTAACAATTTTAAAGTTCAGACTAACCTTGCACATCAAATTGAAAATCATTCAATTGAAAAAGGTATGAACTAATTTCACCATTATCAACACTATCAATCTTTCATTCATGCATTCAAATCAAATTCTATTCTAAATCTACTCTAAATTCTACTTTAAATCTATTCTATGTTGAAGGGAGGTATGTAACCTTGCAACCACTTGACAATAAAAAGGATTCAAAGCAAATCATGCAATATGAGCATTTATTATCAAAGTAGCTATACGCAACAATTTCATAAGACTTTCTCCATACAACAAAATGAGAGAATGAGAGTTTATATAGAGTTTTTGAAAATAAATGAATGGCCGAGATCAATCTAAGATTGATGACAAAGATTAAAACAACTCAACCCTAACTAGGGTTTCCCAAAATAACATTTAGCAACCAATGGATGAACACGAGGCATATTGGGCTATCTTCTTGGAGGCGCATCCTTATCCTCCTGAGTGGCTGTGTATTCGATGAACTTGGACACTATTATGCTGACCTACTCGATTGTGACATGTGGCAACATATTGACCTTGTATTCCAACATGTCCAAATCATCTGCACTCTTGGTGAAAACATTCTCCCATTATGATTCTTGGCATTGGAAGGCATCTCAAATGGACAAGAAGTCTGATGCCTTTAGTCAAATTTTGCTTCAGAATCGTTCTTGTGCTGGTGAAGAAAGCCTCCTGGATTTTGAGCTTTAGACTCTCCAGTTGCATATCATTTGCCCGAACAATATCCTTTTCAAGTACATCTACAACTACAAGTAAAATCTTATTATGGATTTCCCTCATCCGCTCCTCAACTCTGATACTATTTGCCTTCACCTTTTCCAAGACTTTGCTTTGCATAATCAATGCCCAGTACCAGTTATTGAAATCATATGCAGCACCAGCTGCAATAACTTTTCCATCAATTAGTTCCTGCTTTGGAACTCCTTTAAGCACTCTGAGGCATGGGACAATTCTATCCTAAATATCTAAGTTACCGATTCGTTTTTGGATTCAGGTATGGGTACGAGAATCCGGTACGGGATTCGGCAAAAAAAAATCTTTGGGGTTGGGTACGGGTTGGGTACGGCAATACAAAAAACATATAAAAATCAGAAATATATACATATTTGCAGCAGTAATTAAGTTCAGAATACACCACCATATTAATAGTCTAATAACACAGCATAAATACATCACCACTTTCATAGTCAAATATTAAAATATTAGTGATACTCGAATGTCATGATATAAAATTATAAATTAAAGTTCAAACATAAAAATGTCAAGCGTTTTTGGGAAGATGATGCCAGAATGAAAGAATGTGTGGCAGCCACTATTGGAGAAGTGGAAGATGACCTTGTAGGTGGCTTGCACAATCCTTTCTTGGCTAAAGGATGGGATTCTTATTTTGCTTTCCCGATTGCACTATTTGCTTCTTACTCTTTGATATAAGAGGGAAATTACTCCTTAGGCAATCCATGTTTGTTTGGCCCTAGACAAATTCTAATTCCTTGCCTGGTCATTGCACACAAGTAAGTTTTCACCAGACTATACAAGCTCTTCTACTTGTTATGGCATTGACTACAAGTCCAAAGATACCTCCAGCAAGGTGCTCAATCATTGTGACATGTTGCCAAAGAGTTGATGCTTGATCAAATTTGGAATTCCTTTCCATCCTTAGGTCCATTGAATTAGAGCTAGTTGCAATTATAAACTATACGGATACCTGTACCTACATTGAAAAAAAATATATGTAAGGACAATCAGAAAAAAAACTAACCCAAGCTACGCAAATATATGGGTTTTTTGGGTGTTTTGACGTTTGGATTCGCATCAGATTCGCGTTGGATTCTTCTGGGCATATCCTGGACGAATCCACAGTGGTGTTTCGAATCCAAGGCGAATCCACAGTCCAATTTTCGTACCCTATCCGAATCTGAATTGTACCGAATCTGAATTTCGTATCCAGTACGAATCGTATCGTATCCAGAGGCTGGGAGTGGCGAATTGGTAACTTAGCTAAATATCCTGAAGGTCTTCCCATGCTTCAGTCATAATTGCAATTCTTGAAAGCAAAGAGGAAGTCTGTCCATAAGCTACTGTCAATCTTTCCACGAATGCAGCTACTTCCCAACTCTTGCTTACCATCCACTCCTTAGTTTCCTTAGCTGTGACCATCTCTTCTTCAAAATTTTTAATCATTTCTTGTGAAGAGTTTAAAAGTGGAGGAACTACTGAGTCGGCCTGATCAAGAGGTTTGGTTAGATGCTGGATGTACTCCTTCAGGCGTTCAATCTCCTTATATTCTTTCTTCTTTGCCACTTCCTCTTCCAACCTCACTTTGATGGATGTGATTGAATTGTCCAAGTCTTCCACCTCTTGACCCTTTGTTGTTGGGCCCAAGTCGACAGTAGTGATGGCATATTCTTGAGGAGCAATATCCTCCTTCGACTTATCTGTTGTCGGCACAACAATTTGTACTGTACGGCGACCGGTTTCGTCCCTTTGGATCGTGGAAAACATTTTGGCCGGCTTTTTCACAGTAACTGTCTCTAACCTGGCCAAGAAATCGGCTGTATCATCTTCTTCTAGGATCTCTACTAGTACTTTTATTTTCAATCTTTCTTTTAGCCAACCAGGAATTGGTTGTTCAATGCCTTCTTCCTAAGCATTCTCTACACACGGAATATCCTGGATTCCTTTAAGAGCGGAAATCATTCCCTCTTGAAATTCACCACCCAAAATATCCATTTCATTCTCGGACTCGAGTATTTTTGTGCCTGTGGGAGATGGGGGTTCATCATCCGTTGGTGGGATTGGCTCAATATGAATTGGAGAAGGAATCCTTATGTTGTTCAATGATTCATCAATACTCAATATCTCATTCATATTCCCGGACATGGCAAAATAAGGAAGCTTCAATCTGTGCTTCTTATGAATAGATTCCTCATTTGCAATCTTTTTTCCTTTTGCCCTTGCTGAGTCATTAACTATTTCCTTTCTTTTCCTCGAATGGGTGCTATCGATTGGTTCATCACTTTGGGATGCACTTGCATTTGAAGAATAGGATTCCGCTTCACCCATTAAATTGTAAGTTAGAGTTACATTCCTTTGTCGCAGCTCTTGGACTTGCTGATTTGCCCACCACTATGAATATTTGATAACTGGCCTCATCAAGGTGGTCAAATCTGCTAGCTCTGGTTTTGACCATCTTAGAGGAGGAAGAGGCCGATTCTCATCAAAGCTTGGTTGAATATACTCTACATCATCCTCAAGTTGATCAGGCACTCAAAAGAGCTCAGTTGTTCCGATCATGTTCACCGACAGTCTGGACCATAGTCTTTTCCTGACGTTATATTCATCTGCAACATTCGCCTAGAAATTCTCTAGGTCTACCTTATGCTTGTACTTCCTTCCGTTCACTATCCCAATGTGGTGATGAGGATCAAAGTCAGCTCTGGACCTGTAGGATGTGAAAGGATACCATTGCATTTCCAAGTTGGCACTTTCAGCTGCCTGTGCCGACATACAAGACTCTTGCATATTCCCAATGAAGAACGGAAAGGTGATGACTGCCTTCTGCTTTGTTCTCTGGAGGCCTTGGTATGTTTCCAGTTGTCTTAGAACCTCAAACAAGACCACTTTGTTAGTGGGATAGATTGAGAGTCGGTAAGGACATTCGGTGAATGCTTGAACTTTTATGTAGGTGAATCTAGGAAACTGGATAAACCAGGATCCGTACTTGTTGATTAGGCTCTTGGCCTCACGAGTAAGCCTTTGATGCATTCCTCCTTGCAATATTCTAGTGATGTACATTAGGAATGCATCATTTGCTCTTCTGAAGTGTGACTTTTCGTAGAGCTGCAACTGTGGGTAACAATCATAAGATTTGAATTCATTTTCCCCATTGCCCACTACGCCTTGGAAAATTAGTCCTGCATAGCTGTAAGTCCTTGCCAATAGATAGACAATATAAGAACTCGTGTAGAAAGACTTTGTCCTCCAAATTTATTAGCTGCTCATGGAGATTTTCACTGATTATCTGTGACTAGTTGAACATCTTCACGCCTGAGGTGATCTCGTCAATGAAGTAATACATTCACGTCTCAAATGGCGCACCCTGCAGGCTGCCCATTACTCTGTTCAATAGCAATATAATATCTCCATATTCCTCCTTGAAGTCGGTCCGGAGCAATTTCTTTGGCATCTTTTTGATGGAAGGCCTTGGTTTCTCTAACCATGTCTTATTGATGTTGGTTGCACAAAGATCCATCCGATCTTCATAAAGTCTTCTTGCATCTTCTTTGGTCTTGTATGAAGTTTGGTTATAACTTGGTATGCCGAATGCCTCTTGGATGGCTAACTCTTCGAGATGAGCTAAACTCTGCCATCAGGTGCAACAATCTGCCTCTCTTGTGTGTTATAGTGTATGGCACATTCTACCATCACTTCAACACATTCTACAGCTGGTCAAAATTTGGCTGCTTGGACGATACCATTCCTCATCATCCGGCGAGTGATTGGTGTCGGCAGGAATCCATCTTGTCCGTACATCCTCTTCTTGAAGTCTTTAAAATCTACATGCCCCAGGTTGGTGTCTATGATGTTCTTCCATTTGGAGTTGATTTTCGATTCTGGCTATAGTCCTTTGCTTGTGAACTTCATTTGGGCCTTCTTCGAAGGTTCTCCTCGAGTGGTCATCAACCTGCAAGAAACATGAAAATATATTAATTTTAAAATTTAATTTTGATTTTCATGGACCCTTTTCTTGAAAATTTTACTTTCAGACTGTTGAAAAGTTAAGTTCTGTGAAAATATTCAGATTGAAAATGTAATAATTTGGCTAAGTTCTAGCAAATTTTGCGGAGTTGGGTAAATAAGACCGAAGAAGAATGAAGAAATCCGTCAAATTTGGATTTTAAACTTTCAAAATTATATACTTTTGACGGTGATTCTGCCTTAAATTCTGAAAGTTCGACTTCAGCTCAGAAAAAGCACACCTAGCCTTCAGAAATTCAATCCTTCAACTCAAAAATTCTCACTTTCCGAAAATCTTCAGAAATTTACGTTCTTCGAAAATTTGTCTTTGAGAGAGTTAAAACCTTTCACTATTGAACTTGGAGAAGAACGATTTGAAAGTGAAGTTAAACTCTTTAGTTGAAAGGTTTGATTATTTTAGCAAATTCATGTTTTTTCTTAGATTCATCGAACCCGAACGTGTTTTATCTTCTCCGAAATGGCAACTCAATCGTCATTAAGAATCTTTAAGAGAAAGTTTCTAACTTTTTACTTAGGTGCCATCCTTGTGAAATCTTTAAGATTTTTCTTCCGAGTTTGAAGATTTTGGCTAAGTGTTGAATATTTCAAATTTTTTTCTAAGTGTGGGAAAATATTAAAATATTCTAAGTGTTAAATTCTATTTTCCAACCTTTTCATTTTTCTAATCATGGAGAAATCTTATTTTGTCCAAGGAAAATTCGTTATTTCTCATGTCATTTTCCATTTTCCTCTAGGCGAACTTGGAATTTTCCATGCCATTTTGTGTCTAGAGCGGACTTTATCATGCCTTAGACATTTTCCCAACTTGGGCGGTCTTGATCCTCTTCTTGCCATTCTCCTTTAACACTTAACCATATACATACTTAGCCAATTTCACGAGTCTTCCCTTCCTAGGCGCCAATACTTAGACAAAAATTTGAGTTTTTCTCTCAAGGCCTCAATACTTGGCCAAGGTATCCATACTTAGCTAAATTTTGAGTTTTCTTTCCTCCTCTTGGCTGGGCGGACTTTACTTATGCCTTGCTAGCTTCTATTTCTTTCTAGGCGAACTTTAGGACTTCCTTGCCATCTTGCCTTTATGCTTGGGCGGACTTCTTGGCATCTTGGACATGCTTCTCAAGGTGGGGTGGACTTCAAAACTTTCATGCCATGATGCAAGGGCGGACTTTGTTTGTGCTTGGACAAGCATCATTCAAGGTGAGGCGGACTTCATCAAGTTCATGCCATTCATTCCTTGAGCTGGGTGGACTTATTGTTTGTCTTGCCATGTGCATGGCGGACTTTACTTCAGCCTTGACATTTTCCATTTCTTCCTAGGTGGACTTCATCAATCTCATGCCTCTTCTTCCTTAGGAAAACTTGAAGATGCTTATGCTGAATTTCTTGATATTATCTGGATCTTTTGGGACAAAACCCTTGCCATGTGATTTTTTCTTGCTTTTTATGATTTTTCCTCGCCTTTTATGATTTTTCCTTGCTTTTTACTCTTGGGGGTGCAAAACTTTGATTCTGAAGATGGAAACGTTGATTCCATGACCTGTGGGACCCTGACACTTTCTAAAAATAGAAATTACTAAAAATAGAAACAAACAAAAAACAAAATTTCTAAAAATAGTAAATCTCGGATTGGTCCTGTAGATAGGGAAAAATTCGAACTTAATTTAATATTGAAAACAACAAAATAAATAAACCCTATCAAGCACCATGAAGTACAAACTAGAATGAAAATGCAAATAAATAGAAGATATGCAAACCAATTCTCAAACTAGACTTGATTGACTTCCATGGCTCTTCTCCACCTGCATAAAAATGCAAGATTTTGAAGATTGATTGTTGAAGGAATGTTGGTTGCTCAATTTTGCAGTATAACGACCTGATGAAGATGATAGATGGTGATGGATGGAAGATAGAAGAATGATATTGACAACATAAGGATGTCTGAAGAATTCGATGCAAATGGCTTGTGAAAGGTTCAATTTATAGAGTTTTTGAAGAGAAAAGCTTAGTTGGCAAAGATCAATGGTTGAGATTCAGTTTGGTAAGATGATCGGTAAGAGAAGGAGAAGTTGGAGAGAAAGATGGAAGCTAGAGAAAAAGAAGGAAGATGTTTCCTTCCCACAAAACCTTTCACTCAAAAATGAAGGCAACTTGCCATTTGTCAAGTTTAGTTATGAGTTGGTTTTGTAGTTGAAGATAATTCATTAATTAACTAATAAAATTATTTAATTTAATGTGACATGTGGTTTTGGAAGTTTCTAATTAAATATTGAAAAATATTTAATTATGTGTGAGATGTGGATAAGAAGTTTCTAATTAAATATTGAAAAACATTTAATTATGTGTGAGATGGCTTTTTAGAAGATTTTAAAGATGATTTCATGATTTTGGAAAAAAAGAAGAATATTTAGAAGATTTAAGGATGATTTTATGATTTTGGAAAAAAGAAGAATATTTACTTTATTTAAAATAAAGCAATGTGATTTTTTAGAAGATTTAAAGATGATTTCATGATTTTGGAAGAAGGAAGAATATTTATACTTTATTCAAAATAAAGCAATGTGATAATTAAATTAAATAAATTCTAAAGTTTATTTAATTTAATTAAGAAGAATTAGAAAAGTGATTAAATTAAATAAGTAATTAAACTTATTTAATTAAGATAGAAGAATTAGAAAATGAACACTATAAATAAATAATTAAATTTATTTATGTGTAGATTGAATTAGAGATTTAACTAAATAACTTGTATTTAATTAATTATTAGACTTATTATAATGTGACCATTTTTAGGTGTATACAGGTCCAAAAGTGCCAAAATGAAAAAAACATAATCCCTAAAAAGTAGGAAGTGTCAGAATTGACTGAAAGCAATGGCGTTCCTCATCCTTCGGACCTTCTGAGTACTTTGACGACGTCTATATATTTTTTTGAGCTTGAATTCTCTACTTGTCTGGTTGATTACTCAAAACTCTCGAAGCAATGACTTATGAAATTGCAACCTAAAGACAAAAACCCTAAAAAAAGAATCTACTGGGGGTCCCCATTTGTAATGGGGCGATGTGTGAAATAGGTCACAATAGGTCATAGTGCTATGTGCAAGATAGTTAAGGAGGGGTTAGAAGTAGGAAGGGAAGTGACAAGGGTAGGGGAAGGATATCATGAGTATGAGCAAGGAGTGAATAGGGAGAAATAGTGGAAATAGAGTTGTATAGAAAGAAAGCATGTAGAGGAGGTTGAGGGATTGGTATGCAGAGCAGATGAGACAAAAGGAAGTGTATAAGAAGGAGGGGGACCATAATGGTATGCTACTTGAAAGGATAAGTTATGGTAGCTGAAGTGGAGAAAGGAGGAGTATTAGTCACAATGTGAGGGTTAAGGGAATTGGAAAAGGTGAATGAGAGAATTAGTAACAATAGAGAAAAATGAAGAAAGAGGGGAAGCAATGTTAGGAATAAGAGGGGGTAATTGGGGTGGAGAGGGTGGAGGGGGAAGAGTGAATGGAGCATCAAAAGGCACAGAATAGGGTGATAAGGGTCTAGAAGAGGAACACAAAAGGAACTGTCCAAAAGTTGGGGAATGATGGGAAGGCCCAGGGTGGTAGCATGTAGTATGTGGATGGTGCATTGGAGGATATGCAAGCCCTTAGAGTGAGAAATGATCATGGTACAAATTGCATTGATTATGAGGAATCAGGAGAGGAATGAAAAAGGAAGTTTGCAAAGGTTGGGAAGGATGGGAAGTTGGAGAGCTTGGTGTGGTAGCATGTAGTATGTGGCTGTAGAATCTCAGGAAGATTTTGAAATTGTAGAAGATAACCAAAAAGCATTAGACTATAAAGAATAATTAAAAAGCTGCTGAAGAAATTCTTGAATTGTCTAGAGCCTTTCAAACGAGGTATAAAATATGTTTTTATATAGTTTGATGATGAGCTAGCTGTTTCAAAAGTGTGAGGCCAAGTAAATTGATTTTTGGCCATTTTAAAATTGGTTTACATGTGCAGACACTACCACAATTGCAGTGGTGACCAAGGTCATTACTACAATCATGTAATGTGCAAATTCTAGATGAACACAAGTTTTGCAAAACTTTGGGAATATGCCAAAGTTGGGCCCACATGGCATCTTATTTAAGGGTTTTGGGATAAAAAACAGGCTAAATGAGTCCTAAAACATACCTAATGGAATGAATGCTAAAATGAGTGTATGACACAAGAGTGAAAATTTTCAACTCTTCATACAAACCTGATGTAAAAAGGATGGGTAAATATATAGCAAGTCACATAACAAACTAATAATATTCATGAAATGAGGCAAGTTCATGGTAGACCTATATGCAATCCTTGCCTCTTCTTTCACATATTGAATGTGACTTGAAAAATATAAAATTGGATTCTTATAGTAGTTTGTTTGCCTTTCAGGTGGAGAATCATTCAAGGGGTTAGCTGTTAAATTTAAAGATCAGATTGACATGCACAGAATTTAATTCAAAAAATAACACAAGACACAGCAGATACCCTGGGAAAACCCTCCTCTTGAGGGAGAAAAACCCAGCCAATAATATCTCTTATATTATTGAATCTTCAATAAGAATGATACACATACAATAGGCCAATAGAAAGGCCAGCACACAGCACCACAATCTGATGCAAATACAGACCCGAATGATGCAATCCGCCAATAGATATCTCATCCTTCTACACAAATCTGAGACTGCTCTTGGATGAACTCGCATATGAAGAACTTCAAACTGTGAATGAACTCGAAAAATGCTAATGAATGAATGATGAACAATTAGCAACCGAATGAATATATATACAAATGTGAGAGAGCAGACGCATCCCTTCAAAGCATCAAATCGGCCAAGATAACAATAATTACAAGTTATTTAATGAAGCACCTCTTCATTAAATTGTATCTCCTCATTAAATACATTATTTATAAATGAAGTGTCCCTTCATAAAATCACATAAAACAATTAAATAGCTGAAGGCTAACATTTAATTGTTTTCTTCAAGTGATCTAGGCTGGAAGAAATCGTACGAAGCTGCTATAAACATCAACATTATCTTCCTTTCTACAACACTGCACAATAGGACTTGTGATAACAATGATGGTAAATGACAGGTATTAGAATCAGGAAGTACAATTTTTCAACAATCCTCCTACCCTCCCACATTCTCCCATAATGTCCGTAAAACTGCACAAATGCATGTGTAGTGTGTATTCCTTCGCATCAAAATGTCATGCTGTGAGGAGAAACTTAACACTGCTATGTTACTTTTCAAACAATCTTTTGACTCTTCTTGAATGTCTCTTAAATTCTCCTTGGCTATACAATCATTTTATTTCTCATAACTGCAATTTTAGTTAAAGTGGCCCTGAGGTTCACCTCATTTGGTGGTTTTTTCCCTTTTTGGAGGCATTATTATTTTAGCTTTGGAGGTGAGAAGGTGTTTCCTATTTTGTTTTTATTATGTTCTTTTGTCCTCCTTAGGTCTTGAATTTTATAAATTTTTGGATAGTTTATCTTACCAAACTTCTTCTGTCCTTACAAGGTTCTAAATTAGCTTCTCCTTAGAATGATACATCCTCTTTCTCCCAAGTCCAATATCTTTTAAGCACTTGTCTCATATTGGCATTCAGAATTTCATGTGCATTTCTTAATGCCTTCAAAGAGTATTTTATCTAAATAGCTTCAACAATGTCTTCCTGCAGAAAATCATTGATCCAAAAACAAAAATAGAATTTAATGTTGATTGCCTTTGGATTTATGTTTCCTTATGTTTGATCCAGCTATGTGTTTTCGGTTTATTTTCAAAATTTCAAAATAGTAGCACATTACGTGGCTTAAATGGTTTCTTATGCTCTTTAGTGTCTAAATGTAGTGGTTCTTTGTTGTACTATAATCTTTTTCTCTAGCTCATGCAATGTTTTGTTTGCTGTGATACTTTAGGATATCTCGTCAATTTGGAAGATCAAGAGGGTTTAAAGCAGATTGTGAATAAGCATCCTGCATTTGACACAAACACATTGCCTGCTGAGAACATAGAAACAAATCTTGGCTCAAATGCAGCAACTACTGACTTGCCTTCTAACCCAAAACATTCAGAGGTAGTAGATGACCTCTTCTTTATAGACACTAAAGGTGATATTGGTGGAGGGAAAAGAGATGACGAATTTGAATCTGTAGGTAAGTCTTTTGTCCTAGCTGCTCATGGTATGGAGAGCATAGAAAATGATGGAAAGAAAAAGAAAAAGAGAAAGGCCAAGAAAAAACAAAAAATCAACTTTCAAAGACATGTACAGGATGATGTGTCCACAGAAGAAAACCGGCCACGTGAATTTGTCTCTGATATCAGCATGAGCGAAGAGAGTGACTTGGAGTCTTCAGGCTTAATCAGCCAAAAAAAATCAAGGACCGAGACACAAGCCTTAGGTGAAGAGTAATAAGTAGTTTTGACTGCAAACCTTTTGAGTATCAAGGTTACCACAAGGTTCACCATTCAGCATGAGGGACACCGACAAGTTTTCTGGAAGAACTGATCAAAGCATGAGGGTTGTGCTAGAAAGTAATGTTTTCCAGAGATGCACAATGGAAAATCTTCATTTGGAGTTTTACTCAAACTGGATTTTCATGCCCTGCTGGAAGTGGTCTATTGGAGAGTGCAAAATCAAATGGGTTAGAAAGACCCAAGAAAAATATTTTTATCTTAGCTTTGATGAGAAGTATACTTTTTTTTATTGTGTTGCGCTGGCACCTTTGCTACAACTTTAGTACTTGTAGCATCTCTGCTTCAGAATTTCTTAAGATTATATTTGTTACCATCGAATCTTCAGTGCTGAATTGTGGCATTATCTGCATCATCTTCATTGCTGTTAATCGTTTAATTTATTCAAGAACTTTTCTTACTGAATGATTTCCATTTCTGTGTGAGATCTGTGCAATACATGGAACAACTGGACCTGTGCATTATGCATCGAAGTGGCCAAATATTTCTTGTAAAGGACTCCCAAGATTTAAAAATTACAGAGCCACAGAATACCAACAATAGACCCAATTTCATATTTTAGGTAAATGGTTAATTACACTACCGAGCAGAATAGTTCATTGCTGGCCTTTCTAGCATGCAAATTTTGAAACAAAATATGAGCCTTAGCTTCTCCATGTAAAGTTTCTGAAATCATGGTGGTTTACAATTGTGGATTTTCCTGAAGACTTCAACTTGTTAACAGAATTTCAATTTAATCACTTGCTTCCTCAAATGAACAAACTGGTTAAAGAATATAGTACATTTGTAATGCAACAAGTTTTTAAATTAAGATAACGGATTATCTTCTCCAAGAAGGATAGATGGCTCAAAGGGCGGATAAAATTAATGGAATGACAACAAACTTTTGTCTCTTACAGATATGGTGGATGTTCCATGTTCATAAATTTTAAACATGTTTAAAAAAAGTTTTGGTGTGTTCATTTTGGTGGTGAACTGGTTATGTGATTTGAAATGCTGGGAATTAAATTTAAAATATATGTCACAAATATACCACCCATACACGATAATTGAACCTAATAAAAATTCTTACAAACATACGCTATAAATACAATGAACACAATTAAATCCAAACTAATTTGCAATATGAATGCAACCTACACATTTAAATCCAAGAATTCACATAAAAAATACATTGTGAACACGCCCTACTCAAGCCATTTGACTTCATATGGTTTGCGGAGAGAAATAGGAAAGAGATTGTCCAAGGAAGATAGGGGTGGAATTAATTCTCTTTTCCCATTATCAAAGATTTTTGTTTAGATTTCAGGCTTCTAGTTTTTTGACAATGATTATAACATACTACATTTTTCCATTGGGCCTATAATGCTCCCAATGTGTTGACAGGTATTTCAGCTCTGATGATGCAGTCTAGTTGGTTCCATCCTTACATCATCTTAGGGATAAGTGATAGAAAGCTCTAGAACAATCATCCCAATGGATTGAGGTCGCATGTTACCTCCAAGTGAAGAACTTAACCTTGGTATTGCACACTTTTAGATTGGTTGTAATTCAAATATGATTTTTACAGAACAAAGGTGGCTTTGCATTACAATAATGTCTTATTTAGACTTGCTAAGATGTATTGATAGAACTAGAAACTTGAACACTAACTAGAACTTCAAGAACCTATAAAATATAGAGACAAAACAAAATACCAAAAACTTGTTTTATTCATGTTCAACCCATAAAATGCTCCTCATTCACCTATAAAGTTATTTTTTCAGTATAGACATTATAGTTTAGATTATAATTGGGAACAATATCTAAGTATCTATAAAATCGAGCCTACTCTAGTTTATTGAAGAAAATGATTTGGTAGCTTATAGATTGATTTCATTTTTATCAATATTTACCATTAAAGTATGTGTTTCAAAATGTTTGGAGGACGTTTGATTGCATGAGTCTAAGTTGTTTGTATAGACAACGTGTTGTCATATCGCAATATATGAAGGGTTTCTAAGGTGGTATATATACATAATGAGTTTTCAAAATATATTTTTTTAACAATTTATATAAATTCTAAGAAAGTTGGAGATACAAGATGACCTTGGTTGTCTCTAATGTTAAAATGCATTTTCTTGGGCTGACCTTGACTAGTATGATATGATACATTTGTTCCATAAATAACTTGTAAACTGATTTTGAAGCTTATGAGATAATGGGAGTGATAGAACTCACCAATAATTAGGCTTTCTTTGATGACGGCCCCCTCAATGCGAAGATTAAAATGGAGTTATAAAACACAAGCATCATATTATTAGTTAATATATAATGTTTGAAGAGGAATTAAATAAAATATTTTGCATTCAACATTCCTATGCTTGGACTTTTGGAACTTCTAAATATGTTTATGAAACTTAAGAGTTGTAAAAACATTAGTAGAAAATATCATAAAATTTGAGTGCATGATTTTCAATTAGAAATGTAAATAATTTCTAGTATGGATGAAAAAATTGTGTAGTTAGCCATGCAACACTTCTCTTAGCTTCAATACTTATCAAGTGTAGTGTACAATAACTTTGTGAACCTTCTTAATCAACAAGAAAAAACAAGCTCAACCACAAAGTATCATGCGTTGTAACATCATAATTTATTTTTTATAAACAATAGAAGGTCAAGTGTTACTTCATGTAGTTAAATTTCTCTTCACTCTCCGTTGCGTTCCAAGGCTTCAAATTTTCCCTAGCTCCCATTGATTAGTTTATTTATTGGGGCTAATCCCTCACTTCCTCCAATAGTCCATTTTCCTTTAATTTTTCTTATTTAATTTGCTCAATATGACCACTTGAGGCAAATAGGAACAATTAGAAGTGATAAACTAATTGGAAATAGTTCAAATCCACATATATTAATAAAAAATAATAATATATGAAGGTTTATGTTAGATTTGAAAAATAATTAATTGCAACAATATATCTACCCTAAGAACAAAACAATATTATGATGATATCACTTCAAGACAAAGTAAATGAATATACTGAAACTTCAATATCTATATTCATGATGAAGAACAAAGGGAATGAACTATAATATATATACTATGAGATGCACAAGTCAATGTGACTAGTGCCACAAAGGAGTCAAATTAACTATAATGATTTGGTGGATTGATTTAACATGCTAGAGCATTTCTGTCAATAGGTTTCATCTTTTTGAGGGAGCAATGAAACCTAACTATAATCAATCAAGGAGTGAATGTGGTAGAGGTGGCACAAGAATCTAATTAATCAAGGAGATAACATGTGTTCATTATTTCTTAATTTACTTAAGTAAATAAAATAAATATAAAAATAAGTAAACTTAATATAAGGTGCAATTATATAATCACAATGACACCCACTCTTAAGTGTAAGGGAAAAATAAATAGGTCCTAACATGACAAGTAATATTAAGTACTCATGTACAATCTAAAAACCCCAAGGTAGATAGAGAGTGAACTCCCTCAAAAGAAATGGAGGAAGATAGGAGTGGATAGCCCCCTAGAAGTGAGAATGTCCCATACCCCAAGAAGGGCTTAAACATGGACACATGTGATCTTCATAAATGGTTTGGTGAAAATGTTTGGAACATGCTTTGATGTGGGGTAATATTGAAGATATATGATCTACTCCTATATAAGCTCTTTGATGTAGTGCATATAGATCTCGAGTACTTGGTTCACTATTGATGAATTAGATTCTTAGAGATTGCAATGGCACTTTGGTTATCATAATAGATGATCAATGGTCATTGATAAGAGACCCAAACTCAATTAGGATGTGGTGAAGCTAACTAGCATTTGTAGTGGCATTCACAACCCCTCTATATGTTGCCTTTGTAGATAAAAGAACAATAACATGATTCTTGCTTGACCAACAAATGTGATTCAATCCAAGGTGAAAATTGTAACTAGACATGGACTTGCAATACTTAGAATCACCGACCTAATTACAATTTGTATATCTTACCAACTCTATGCCTTTGCTAGTTGCGTAGTGTATCCCAAATGGATGTGTCCAATATACATAGTGTAGTATATGTTGGAAAATTTCTAATGAAGCTCTTGAGGTTCTTGCATAAAGTGAGAAACTAGGCCAATAGTCTAGGAAATGTTAGGATGAGAGAGTAAGGTGTATGAGAATTCCAACAAGTTGTTGATACAAGGTAGCATCAATAAGAGAAGATAAACAATGGAACTCAAACTTGAATTTTGAAAAAGGGGGTGCACTTAAGTAGTTGTCTAAAACCACGAGAGATGATTTAGAGCATAATTGGGTTAAAAAAGACTTATCTTGAAGTCAGTATGTGTAATCTCAATCCAATGGAAGCAATACACAAATCCCAAGTCAAGAGAATCAATGTAGCAACAGGAGATGAATAACTCCTAGTGATGATTAGGTCATTGGTGTATAATAGCAAAAGGAAAATTTCATCATGTCATAAAATATAGACAATAGGATCAAAGTGATTTTGGGAAAAATGAATTAAATAGAGAGTCCATCTTGGCATACCAATTCTTAGGGGTTTGTTTGAGGCCACAAATGAGATTTCTAAGTTTTTATATTGAAGAATCATGAATGAACCCTTGTGGTTGTGCCATACATATCTCCTCTTGTAGATCACTAGGTAGAAGGGCATTGCTTAGGACTATTTGATAAGCCAACTAGTGGTGAGTAGTGATAATGACTAGAGTTAGGGAGATGGAATTCATTTTGGAAATAAGTACAAAGGTATAGTCTATGCTAAGTACTTGTGAGAATCCTTCTACAACAAGCTATGCTTTGTATTTGCCAAATATTCCATCTATTGTGTACTTTGTTTGAAAGACCACTTGCATCAAACCATTTTTTCTTCCCTTATGAAGTGAGAATAAATCCCAAGTGTTCTTTATCAAGGAAGAATATTCTTCCTCCGTTACTAAATCCTATTCAACAATGGTCACTACTTCATCAAATGATTGTGGATTGGAAGCTTGGCCTATATATGCATGAGGCATATCATGATATTGTGACTAAGTTCTCCTAGTATTTGGTGGATTCCTAACTAAAGTATTTGCTACTTATAATGTTTGATGAAACCAAAGTGAAAGTGTAGCTATATGTAACTACATAAAAAAATACACCTCAAAATTTCTTAAGCATTAATCAAATAAACTTTCTCAATGCTAACAAAAAGGTACTAGAAAAACTCAACATAGTTTCAAGGACAAAAATGGAGAAGAACGTTGGCGTGGCGTTGGGCGAGAGTTGGTGCAACGTCCAATGAGAAGAGATTTTGAATGTTAATGTTGCACAGGGTTTGGGCGTGGCTTCTCTGATGCTGCTGGCTCTTGGGTGTGGTTGGGTGCCCTGCAGGGGTCCTTCTCATCAGTTGGATGGGGCTTTTCCCTTTGCTCCTAAACTTTCTGTAGTGCCACCTTCTGTTATGGGTTTTGGTGGTCTCCATTCTGCTGGCTTTAGGGCTGCTTCAAGTTACCATTAGAAGTCCTTTTCTAATGCAATTTCAAAGGATGGTGCTCATTCTCTACCTGCCTCGACTAAGGTTAGACCATTGCCCTGTGCCTGTGCTTCCCCTGTTGTGGTCTGTGGACCTGAGGTTGCTAAAAATGAGGATTACTATTTGAAATAGGGTGTGGTTTGTAGGTTTAATGGCTTGTGGCCCTCCCTTCTTGATCTCCATGATTGGGTTTCTGTCTCTTGGAAGCCTATTGTCTCTTGGTAGATTGAGCTCTATCCCAACGCAAGGAGGTTATTCTTAGCAACCTTCGCCTCCACTATAGAGCGAGACTGTGTGCTAGATAGGGGGTGGATGTGGGGTATTAATTCACTATCCATCAAGCCTTGGTATCACTCTCTTAATCCTCTTATGGAGCCACTGAATACCAGACCACTTTGGGTTTGAATGCCGAATCTCCCTCTCCAGTTTTGGGAGGATTCATGTTATGAAGTTATTGGCAACACCATTGGACGCTTCCTGATGGTGGAATCTACGACTTAGGATCTTGGGCATACTGCGGTGGCTCGTATTCTAGTAGATTTGGACATCTCCAAACCTCTCCATGGTGATGTGGTCTTATTGGTGGAGGACAGGCCTTGGACACAACTATTGGACTATGAGGGCCTCCCTTTTCAGTGTAGGAGATGTTTCTCCACTGGTCATTTGGCCTCTGGTTTCCCTCAGGCTCGTCGCAAGGGCATTGCTACTTGGTGGAAGGATTCTCTCACAGAATATCTCACAGTTGGCTCTCCCTCTTCAGATGGTTCTGCTGAGGATTTGGTTGTTCCCATGGAGTTTAAATATTGCTAGTCTCCTCTTCCGGCTATCCCTTCTATGGAACTAGTGTTGCCTCAAACTGCTATTGCTGTTATGGTGTGAAGGGATACAAGCTTTGGGATCCTATAACATAGAAGGAAATACATGGTAGAAGTGTTATTTTTAGAGAAACTAAGCCTACTTAGAACTATTACATTGCAGCCAAAACAAAGTAAACAAGAAGATGTGATTCAATTTCCTTCTACACCTGAGAAAGTTGAATCGAGGCCCATGGATAGAAAAGAAGTTGAGGAGAGCTCATCCAACTTTGAATCTTCAGAAGAGGAGGAAGAACCTCCAACTCAGCTTGTTCGTAGATCTACAAGGCATACACAACCATTTGAAAGGTATTCATCTGATGATTTGAGATGTATTTTTCCTTTGAATACTAACATGGATGAACCTAGATTAGTAGAAGAAGCATTAGGTATGAATGATGCAAAATAATAGAAATTTCCTATGGATGAAGAAATGGAAGATTTGAAAAATAATGATACATGTGATCTTGTACCATTTCCTGAAGGAAGAGAACCTACATTGGTTGGAAATGGGTGTTCAAGAAAAAGATTGGTTCATATGGAAGTATTAAGAATACAAAGCAAGGTTGGTTGCAAAAGGTTACTATCAAGTTGAGGGTGTTGATTATAGTGATATATTTTCTCCTGTTGCAAAAATGACATCCATTAGATTTTTGCTTTCTATTGCCGCTACTTATGATTTAGAGGTTGATAAAATGGATGTGAAAAATGCTTTCCTTCATGGCGACTTGGAGGAGGATATTTATATGACACAGTCAGAGCACTACATGGTGAAAGGTAAAAGTAAATTGGTTTTCAAATTGAAGAAATCTTTGTATGGTTTAAAATAGAGTCTTAGGATGTGGTACCAAAAATTTGATACATATGTGTCGAGTCTAGGATTTGAGTGTTCTAAATCAGATCATTGTGTTTATTATAAAAATGATGGTGATCATTTCCTATTTATTGCATTCAATGTTGATGATATGTTATTCATTGGTAAAGGGAAAGGTATGATTTTAGAACTGAAATCTCAAGTTGCTGCTAAGATTGAAATGAAAGATCTTGGTGCAACTAAACACATTCTTGGGATGGAAATTAGAGAAGATAGAGTGAATAGAAAGCTATGGCTTAGCCAAAGTAAGTATGCCAATTCAATTTTACATAGGTTTGATTTGTAGGATTGTAGGCCATTGTGTGTTCCTATTTCAGCTAGAACAAAGTTATCTATTTCAAATTGTCCATCTCCCCATTAGAGATGGAAGACATGAGCAGAGTACCTTACCAGAGTGTAGTTGGAAGTTTGATGTATGCTATGGTTTGTAATAGACCAGACATTGCCCAAGCAATTGGAGTTATTTCTAGATATATGTCTAATATTGGTAGAGTTCATTGGGATGTAGTTAAAGGAGTCTTCAAATATTTACCTGGTACCTTAGATTATTCCTTATGTTATAACATTAATATGACTAAAGAAAATATTTCCCTTGATATTCATGGATATGTGGATTTAGACTGAGCAGGCGATGTTGATAGCAAAATATCCACCAATGCTTATGTGTTTACTTTATTTGGTGGTGCAATTAGTTGAATGAGTTAGCGATAGGCTGTGGTTACTTTTTCCACTACTAAAGCAGAGTATATGACAACTACTCATGCTTGTAAAGAAGCCATTTTGCTTAAGAGATTGTGTTTAGATATTGGAATAAAACAAGGCATAGTGACAATTTATTGCGACAATTAGAGTGCAATATGTCTAGCCAAGAACCTAACATTTCATGCCAGGACCAAGCACATTGATGTACAATATCATTTTGTTAGAGATATGGTTGAAGATGATAGAGTGAAGCTAGTTAAGGTAGACTTTGATGAATGTTTTTGATTCTTTAACTAAGCCTGTGAGCACAAAGAAGTTCAGATGGTGTTCAAAGACTATTGGCCTTTCAACCCATAGCAATTAAGAGATGATGATGACACCCTTCCATTGTCCTTACAAGGTGTTTTACAAGTGGGATATTTGTTTAGAGAATGTGTCTCAACCTTACAATTACATAAGGTATTGTTCAATTGACGATGATGGGGGGGGGCATGGGGGGGACCCCCCCCCACAAAAGGTACAAGGGGATCATCCCCGAGCTATGGTCTAGGGGAAGTGTGCCCTGATAGGGGCTTAGGGAGCACCCCTGAAAGGAAAATTTTATTTATATTTGTGGACAAAGATTTTGGTGCTATTGGACTCCCTTGCACTTCTAGGGTTTTTCACCTAAAAGGAGAGAGGTAGGTGAAAATGGGAAATGTATACACTCAAGATTAATGAAAATACGAATGAAATATGCCTAAATGAGATGATCTAAATGCAAAAAAATAATGAAAGCTATTGATTATTAATGCAAAACTAAAGAAGTGTTTGAAAACACATTGTGATATGCAAAAGGACTTAGAAATGAAGGTAAATTGTAATCCAAATTGATGAAATTGAAGGTGTGCACTTGGAGGCTAAAAAAGGATGGAATGAAGGTCTGGAATCTTGGAAAACTTGATGCATAAGCCAATTGGGACACTTGTGCTAATCTGGGCGACTTAGTCTCGGATCTAGAAAAACTGCTTCGGAGCTTGTTTCAACCAAATGGGTGTCCAAATCTATAGAAATCACTGATAGACATGTACAATAGGACTAATTCTCCATTCTTGGTGACTTAGTCCACTTTTGAATTTTTGAAAATTTGAAAGTGGAAACGGAAGCCCTCAGTCTACACTTCAATTCCTGACAGGTATCCTCTTTTGAAACTTTGATTTCTGGCACTATAAGTGACTTTTTGTTGATATTTTGACCTAGCCAATGAAGAGATGACTTCAAAATTTTTGCAAATAATCCTCAATGATTTCCAAACCTTCAATGTACCTAAATCTGCAAACACACAAGAAAAGAAGGAGAAATGTTGGATGTTAGGGCATGGGGGTTTGCCTTGGTCAAACCCCTTTTAGGTAATTAAACCAAAATGAAGAAATAATGTAATGAAGCATGCAAAAATGGAGTTAGAAAATTTCAATGATAATAGATCTTGAATTTCTGTAGCAATAGATGAAGAATCTACCTTGAATGTCTGAAAAATGCTATCTTGATGACTTGAAATGTTCAAACCCTAGCTTGCTTGACTTAAGAATATGATGAATGATGAATGAATAATGAATTATTTGTGAATTAGGGTTTAGAGGCTTGTATTTATAGAAAATCCACCTAATTTTCCTGATAATTTGATCCATAAGGCTAACATGAAGGAAAAATAAACTTAAAATCCAACTTTTCCCGCTCAAAACTCAAAAATAACCCAAATGGGACTAATTCGCCACTCTGGTTGACTTAGTCCCATGTGGAAAGTACTCATTCACCTAGATGGGTGACTTAGTCCTAAAGGGGCCCTTTTGCCAACTGGATTGTTGAGGAGTGAAGAAATTAGGTTTGTATGATGATTTTATTAAGCATTTGATTAAATTGAGCCTTGGGATGCACTATATGGGGTCATAGGGGCCTATTAATAATGATGTAAAGGTAAATTAGGGCTTGGGACACAAAATTGAATGTGAAAGTGTGATTCAATACACTTTACAACACTAAAATGAGGCATGCTTAGTCTAAAAGGCACAACATCCAATGTGAATGTGTAAAACACATTACAACACTAGATTAAAGTCAAATTTTATTTACAGGCCTTCTAGATTAATGTGAGGATGCATTTTTAAATACATTTTACAATCTTGAATTAAGGGGAAAATGGGTCCATTAGAGTTAGATGCTTAATAAGAGTTTAGAAAAGTATGAAAGTCATTTACAATACTTTATAACACCTTTACAAGACATCAGTATTTTCATTTTATTTAGTTTGCAAGGGTCCAAGACCTAGTGTGGATGTGTAAAACACCTCAAATCACTAAATTAAGGCATAATTTAAGTCCAATTTATTATTAATTATTCCCAAATCAAGCAAGGACAAAGGGATACTTTTTCTATGTTCGTGTAGTTAGCCCCCACTTTAGTGAGAGGATGAACTTGCTTCAAACTCACACTAAAGTAAACACTCAAGAGGAGTCCAATCGTACCAATGTGGGCAACAAAGGATGAAAAAGATCAAAGGAGGTTGTGCAAGCCCGCAAGATCCAAGATCCTAAGTCAAACCAACATAAGTACAAAAGGATGGGCACAAGGTGAATGATTTGTAGCAAAACAAGATACATGATCATGCAATGGCAAGAACTAGAAGGAAGAGAAAAGTGAAAATAAATAGGTGGATCAAGCTTCGACCATTTGTCTAATGCGATATGGATCAGATCTACCTAGATGTTTGTCTAAAAATGCATACTAACTCTGAGGCGATGAAACTCTTGGCTGTCCACCGGGTGAGAGGTCCTAAGAGGTAAGACACATACAACCGATATGTGCTCACACACACAAGTGGCTATGGGGAAATTCATGCCTCATAATAGGCTTCCAACTCAGACCATACCAAAGTTATACCTCCTGATAACTTTAATAAGGTGACACAATGAAAATGAACATTGTAAATGCGAAATGGTGTAAAGTTTTTTCGAAGGGATTTTGCTTAGTTTGTGTGAGGTCTCATCTTACAAAACATCATTCTTAATGTCTCAAAGAGAGGATAAGTGCAAAATGTCTCATCTTGTTTACAAGAGAGGACAAGTGCAATGTCTCATCTTGGGCAACATTGTGCCTAGTGTTTCCAAGAGAGGAAATTGCAAGAAAAAGAAAAATCACGCAATGAAATTTAAGTGGAAATGTATGCCCACACTTTAAAGTGGTTGTTAACACCATTACTATGAGAAATTTATTTAAAGTAGAAAAAGAGGACATGAGAGCTTATTCAGAAAGCCCTATGCCGAGTCATATGTTTCCTATAAGCTACGTCATGAAAAAGGTAGCATGTCACATGCAAGCCAACTTAAGGCATGTTGTCCACATACCAAGCTTGCTCTTATATGTTCATGAAAGGTTAACTACTAGCCAAAAGAGGCAACAACAAGTGACATACGAGGACAAGGCTACCTAATCCCTTGGCCCCACTTAGTGTAGGACAAGGATGCATGCTAGAGTGAAAATCATTATCAATTAGAGGAATGGGGTACCCACACATAAGGAAGAGTACCTAACTCCTTAAGATGTTGGATTTTACTACTCAAATCCTTACATTCATTAGTAGAATAACCGTGAACTCTATGATATGTGCAAAATGAAGTCTTGTAATATAATTTCTTTCGAGTTTGTGGAGGAAGGGATACCAAATGATCTTGGAAGAGTTTTGACAAGATACCCTCTTGATCAATGGTAGAAGGTGCTCCTGTAGTTTGTGACAAAGATACATCTTGCTTAGTAATAGTGATCTCATACCTAAACAAGACTTTGCAGATTGCAAGATTTTGTTTTCTCCATTATAGGAGGGTGTAAAATCTAACAATTTCTAGTGTTTTGTGAGATGGCATTGACATTAAGAAAAGATGTTTTTTTTTTTTTTATTGTAAGAAAAGGATGATAACTAAGACTAGTAGTGTCTATCAGTTCAGGATGCTTTATAGTTAAAGTTGGCTTAGAAGAATGTTGTGTGAGCGTGTTGATGTTGAGTAAAGGCTTGGCGATTTCTATCAAAGGACAATAGCCAAGACCATGAGTTGTTTGCTGTGTGATAGGATATATAGGGTTGTGGATACCTTGTTCGTTAGCACCACATCCTTTTCCACTATGGCCAATTTGTTTCATAAGCTCATAACCCTTTCCATAAGGCTTCTTCATCGCCTTTGGATTTGGTGGTTGTTTGTAATCAGCTTCATCAAAGGTTGTGTAAATTTTTGTCTTGTGTTCTGAAGTGGTTGAGGTGGATGCTTGCAAAGGGTCTTCCGAGTTTTGTGTTGACATGACTGCATTTTTGTTTCCCTTAGTTAAATCTTTGTTTATAATCTTGTACTTTCCCATGAATGTATGCTCGAAATCTAAGGAAACCCAATCATCTTCTAAGAGCTTCATGACGTGTTCAATATGTTGTTGTTTATCATTTTTTTGGATGGGTTCTACTTGTGTAGTTGGTGACATTGTGTTTAAATGATTCTCTTTGTTTTTCTTAATGTTCAAACAACTATTTGGATTGGGCTTAGCTTCAAGGATGTGCACTTTGTTGTTGTAAATGAAATTCATTTTATGATGAAGAGTAGAAGGCACACCACTCATTGCATGAATCCATGGTCTGCCTAAAATGAGATTAAATGAAAGATCATTAGGCATAACATGGATTGGCATTTCCAATGTAACTTGCCCAACTGTAAGAGGAAAAGTGATCACACCAGGGGGTTGTTTTCCTACATTGTCAAAGCCACAAATGGACAAGGAATCATGTTGAATTTTTGATTGATCCACATGCAACCTATCAAAAAAATTTACACTACACACATTAAAGGCTGGCCCATTGTCAACAATGGTTCGCTTTATCCCTATTATTTTATATTGAGATATCATTACAAAAGCGTCATTTTTTTTTGCACTTCCAAAGGGGGGGTTCACTTTGTTGGAAAACAATGTCAGCATTCAAACCTTGAATTATGGCTATGATGTCATTTTGTTTCCCATTAGAAGGGATAGGAATTTTTTGTAAGGCTGTTTAAAGCATAGTGTGATAGCTAGGTGAATTTTGAAGTAAATCCCATAGGGATATCTTTGCATGAGTATGCTTAAGTTAGTCAACAAGATCATACAAAGTTAATCAATGATCTCTAGGAAAAATGGAATTAGGAAAAGGTAATGGTGTGTGTGTGGGTTGTTGTGGTTGTAGATTATTTCTAGTGTTATATGTATGAGCAACATTATTATGAATCGGTTGTTGCGACACATTATTCTTAGGTGGGTAAAGGATAAGTTTAAGTTTGTAATTAATTTGGGGTTTTTGTGATGGTGGGTAAAGTATTAGAGGATTCTTAGGATGTCCTACAGGATATGTAGGAAGTCTATTAATCAAGGGGGATCCAATGGAAACTTGCGCATTCATAACCTTGCCGCTCTTGGTTTGATGTATCTCTAATATAGGGCAATCTATAATTTCCTTTTTATCTAATGAAGACACATTACTATTGTTGCCATTTTCTAGCACTATGATATTCTCCCTAGGAGGAGAGTGTTTAGGAGAACAAAAATCACATGTTCTTGACATACATGGATTGGTTCTTCTAAAATAACTTTGTCGCAAGTAGGGGAATGATCAATTGTTGGATTTTCGTGTTTATCAATAGTGGGGATATTAGAGGAAGACTCTATTTGATTGCCATTTTTCTATAAGGTCTCATTCTCTTGTTCCATATTGGAAACCCTAGTAGGGTTATCATAGATCATGTATGTTTTCTTATCTAACACTAACATATCCTCATCGGTATCACAAGAGGAAAAGATGTTACGAGATAAACATGGGTAGGTTTCAATGGTATCTTGTTATGTTGTGTGATTGTCATGATTACTTATTTTTATGTGCTCTATTTTAGCAATGTTTTGTCTAATAGGAGAGGTAAGAGGGGAGAAACAACTCGAGTTTTCAAAACTCTCATCAATTAGTTCTTCCAACACTATAATATCTTCTTCACAAGTAGGAGAGATAATTAGAGAAGAACAAATGTGATTGTTATGATTATCGAAGGTTTCTTTCAATAAATGAACCTCACTCATAGAAGGGAAACTAGGAGAGGGATCGATGACGAACAAAAAGAGAGGGGAAAATACCTCATATTCATATGCTCCTAACAAAAATTTCTTAAAACATGCAATAATATCTAAAAATAGAACATGAAATATGATAACTATAGATTTTTGTAATGAAAACATGATGTAATGATTATTCTACCAACTTGAAATGTAACCATGCTAAAGCAAACATGAAAAAGATGAATGCAATTTATTAGATTTTAATGATGACAATTCACTAATTATGCTATGTAGCAATGTGAGAATGCAAACTTGAAATTAAGCTATGCATGAAATGAGCTAATTTAAGCTAGATCTAATGAAATGCATGTTATAGAAACTCAAGCAACTGATACAGATAGGTAATGGAAGCAAACAAAAGCTTAAAAATAGGGTTTTCAGCTCTGTAAAAGGTAGTTTCAGGGGTGAAAGGGGACTAAGTCACCCAAGGTGGTGAATGAGTCCCAGTGGTGATTTTTTTTCTTCAAAATTTTCATATTTTTTTGATGGATTTTGATGTTGGATATGCTGGATGATGCAGACCTAAGATTCCAATGAAAATTTCATAAATTTTCAATGATTTGAGATGCCAAAAATGCAACCTATATGCACTTTCACTTATGCAAAATTTTGAAACCCTAGAATGTAATGAAACTAATGCAAACCCTAATGAAAAGTCAATGAAAGCTAGTTATAGGATGATGAGGGAATCCACATCAAAAAACAAGATATTCAAAAGTTATGTTCACCAAAATGTAAACACGAATTATGGTGCTATAGGACTGCCTTGCACTTCTAGGGTTTTTCACCTAAAAGGAGAGAGGTAGGCCAAAATGGGAAATTTATACATCAAGATTAATGAAAATTTGAATGAAATATGCCTAAATGAGATGATATAAATGTAGAAAATTAATGAAAGCTATTGATTATTAATGCTAAACTAAAGAAGTGTTTGAAAACACATTGTGATATGCAAAAGGACCTAGAAATGAAGGTAAATTGTAACAAAAACTGATGAAAATGAAGGTGTGCATGTGGATGCTGAAAAAGGATGGAATGAAGGTATAGAATCTTGAAAAGCCTAATGTAGAAGCCAACTGGGACACTTTGCCAATCTGGGTGACTTAGTCCCAGATTTGCAAAAATTGCTCTAGAGTCCGTTTCAACCAAATGGGTGCCAAAATCTACAGAAATCACTGAAAAAAATGTATAGTGGGACTAATTCACCATTTTTGGTGAGTTAGTCCACTTTTGAATTTCTAAAAATTCAAAAGTGGAAATGGAAGCCCTCAGTTTGCACTTTGGTTCTTGACAGGTGTCCACTTTTGAAACTCTAATTTCTAACACTATAAGTGAATTTTTGTTGATATTTTGACCTATCCAATGAAGAGATGACTTTAAAAACTTTGAAAATTAATACTTAATGATTTAAAAACATTCAAGTAGCTAAATCTACAAACACATAAGAAAAGAAGGAGAAATGTTGGATGTTAGGGCATGGGGGTTTGCCTTGGTCAAACCCCTTTTAGGTAATTAAACCAAAATGAAGAAATGATGTAATGAAGCATGAAATAATAGAGTTAGAAACTTTCCATGATAATAGATATTGAATTTATGCAACAATAGATGAAGAATTTTCCCTTGAATGTTTGAAAAATGCTATCTTGATGACTTGAAATGTTCAAACCCTAGTTTGCTTGACTTAAGAATATGATGAATGGTGAATGAATAATTAATTAGTCATGAATTAGGGTTTAAAGGCTTTTATTTATATGAAATCCACCTAATTTTCTTGATAATTTGATCCCCAAGGCTGAAATGAAGGAAAAATAAACTTAAAATCCAACTTTTCCCGCTCAAAACTCAAAATTAACTCAAATGGGATTAATTCGCCACTTTGGGTGACTTAGTCCTAGAGGGGCCCTTTTGCTAGCTGGATTGTTGGGGAGTGAAGAAATTAGGTTTGTATGATGATTTTATTGGGAAAATTTGATCAAATTGAGCCTTGAGATGCACTATATGGGGTCATAGGGGCCTATTAATGATGATGTAAAGGTCAATTAGGGCTTGGGACACAAAATTCAATGTGAAAGTGTGATTAAATAAATTTTACAACACTAAAATGAGGTCCAATTATCCTAAAAGGAACAACATCCAATGTGAATGTGTAAAACACATTACAACACTAGGTTAAAGTCAAATTTTATTTACAAGCCTTCTAGATTAATGTGAGGATGCATTTAAATACATTTTACAATATTGAATTAAGGGGAAAATGGGTCCATTAGACTTAGATGCTTAATAATAGTTTAGAAAAGTGTGAAAGTCATTACAACACTTTACAACACCTTTACAAGACATCAATACATGCATTTTATTTAGTTTGCAAGGGTCCAAGACCTAGTGTGGATGTGTAAAACACCTCACAACACCAAATCAAGGCATCATTTAAGTCCATTTTATCCTTAATTATTCCCAAATCAAGGAAGGACAAAGGGATATTTTTTTCATGTCCATAGTTAGCCCCCACTTTAGTGAGAGGATGAACTTGCTTCAAACTCACACTAAAGTAGACATTCAAGAGGGGTCCAATCGTACCAATATGGGTGGAAAAGGATGAAAAATATCAAAGGAGGTTGCACAAGCTCCCAGGATCCAAGATCCTAAGTCAAACCAACCTAAGCACAAAAGGACATGCACAAGGTGAATGATTTGTAGAAAAAAAAGATACATGATCATGCAATGGAAAGAACTAGAAGGAAGAGAAAAGTGAAAATAAAAAAGAGGATCAAGCTTTGACCATTTTTCCAACACAATGTGGATTAGATCTAGGATATTTGTCCAAAAATGCATACTCACTCTGAGGCAATGTGACTCTTGGCTGTCCATCGGGTGAGAGGTCCTAAGAGGTAAGACACATACAATCGATATGTGCTCACACACATGTGAGTGGCTATGGGGAAAGTCATGCCTTAGAATGGGATTCCCGCTTAGACCATACCAAAGTTATACCTCTTGATAACTTTACTAAGGTGCCGCAATGAAAATAAACATTGTAAATGTGAAATGGTGTAAGGTTTGTTCAAAAGGATTTTGCTTAGTTCGTGTGAGGTCTCATCTTAGAGAACATCACGCTTAATGTCTCCAAGAGAGGATAAGTGCAAATGGTCTCATCTTGTTTCCAAGAAAGGAAAAGTGCAATGTCTCATCTTGGGCAACATTGTACCTAATGTTTCCAAGAGAGGAAATCACAAAAAAAAGAAAAATAAAACAATGAAAGGTAAGTGGCGATGTATGCCCCCACTTTAAAGTGGTTGGTAACACCAGTACTGTGAGCAATTGCTTTAAAGTAGAAGAAGAGGACATGGGAGCTTATTCAGAAAGTGCTATGCCAAGTCATATGTTTCCTATAAGCTACATCATGAAAAAGGTAGTATGTCACATGGAAGCCAACTTAAGCCAACTTAAGGCATGTCATCCACATCTCAATGATTTGAGATGCCAAAAATGCAACCTATATGCAGTTTCACTAATACAAAATTTTGAAACCCTAGCATGTAATGAAACTAATACAAACCCTAATGCAAATTCAATGAAAGATAGATCTAGGATGATGAGGGAATCCAAATTAGAAAAGAAGATATTCAAAATTCAGGTTCACCAAAATGTAAACATGGATTTTGACACTATAGAACTCCCTTGCACTTCTAGGGTTTTTCACCTAAAAAGAGAGAGGTAGATCAAGATGGGAAATATCAACTCTCAAGATTAATGAAAATATGAATGAAATATACCTAAGGGTGATCCCGCAATAGTGGTTTACAATTTTTGGCCAAACTGGACACTGAAATAATTTTTTTTAACTAAATCTTCACTTTCGGGCACCTATAGTAGCTAAACTGTGAAGAATTTGAAGATGATGCAAACTAGATTTTCATGAAATTTTGTCTGGAGATTCTAAATATATTTTTTTCAAAATTTTTGGAATTAGATTGCACTTATTTTTCCATCTCCCTCGAAAACTTATTTTTTTAGAAAACAACATTTTAAAAAAGTGATGCTCATTGTATAACACATAAATTGTTTTCCATGAAGGATAAAATTATAATTCTTTCAAATTTAGATTTTAACTCCGATATCTAGTGCTTCCACTTGGTTAGATAGTTTTTTATTGAATATTTTTTCTTTAATCAAGTTTCAAAGTCAAACCAATTACAATTTAGACATAGCGTGACCATATAATGCGTAACTTTTTTTGTATGTATGAAAATTCAATTTTTCTCTTTTTGTTGGATCAAGGACTTCAATATCTAGTGCAATCATATTTTTGATTTTCTTTTTTGATAATTTGCTATTTTTCCACATGTGCAGAACAAAGAGTTTGATTTTTGGTGAAAAACCTGCATTCACAAGAAATAAAAAATAAATATAATAATCAAATTAAATTTTATTAAAATTATAATTTTTGGGAAGCTTATAATAAGGACTACATACAAAAAATAAATTTTAAATGAATTCATTTGATCCCCTAAAAGGTAAATCAAAAGTGGTTTTTTATCAACATTTTGATAGGTGTGAAGGAGACTCCATTATAGGTATGGTTTAAAACTAGCGGGGTTCTATCCAAGGGGGCTTGGTCTAAGGTGGTTTGATCAAACCCTCTTCAATTAGAATCCTTTAAATGGAAAATTTCAAGGCTTAAATCATTATATTTTCTAAAAATATGTGATTTCAACAATAATCAGGATCTCCTAGAAATTGTAAACCACTATTGTGGCAACAACCCTAAATGAGATGTCTAAATGTAGAAAACTAATGAAAGCTATTGATTATTAATGCAAAACTAAAGAAGTCTTTGAATACACATTATGATATGCAAAAGGACCAAGAAATGAAGGTAAATTGTAACAAAAAATAATGAAACTCAAGGTGTGCATCTGGAGGCTGAAAAAGGATGGAATGAAGGTTTGGAATCTTTAAAAACCTAATGTAGAAGCCAACTTGGACACTTGTTCAAATCTAGGTGACTTAGTCCCAAATCTAGAAAAACTGCTTCAGAGCCCGTTTCAGCCAAATGGGTGTCCAAATCTACAAAAATCACTAACAAACATGCAAATCGGGACTAATTCATCATTGTTGGTGACTTAGTCCACTTTTTGAATTTCTAAAAATCCAAAAGTGGAAACGAAAGCCCTTAGTCTGCACTTTGGTTCCTGACAGGTGTCCGCTTCTGAAACTTTGATTTCTCGCACTGTAAGTGACCTTTTGTTGATATTTTGACCTAGCCAATGAAAATATGACTTCAAAACCTTTGCAACTTTATCCTTTTAAAATAATTTCCAAACCTTCAATGTAGCTAAATCTACAAACACACAAGAAAAGGAGAAACGTTGGATGTTAGGGCATGGGGGTTTGCCTTGGTCAAACCCCTTTTAGGTAATTAAACCAAAGTGAAGAAATAATGTAATGAGGCATGAAATAATGGAGTTAGAAACTTTCCATGATAATAGATCTTGAATTTCTGCAACAATAGATGAAGAATCTGCCCTTGAATGTCTAAAAAATGCTATCTTGATGACTTGAAATGTTCAAACCCTAGCTTGCTTAACTTAAGAATACGATGAATGAAGAATGAAGAATGAATTAGGGTTTAGAGGCTTGTATTTATAGGAAATCCACCTAATTTTCTTGATAATTTGATCCCTAAGGCCGAAATGAAGGAAAAATAAACTTAAATTCCAACTTTTCCCACTCAAAACTCAAAAATAACCTAAATGGGATTAATTCACCACTCTAGGTGACTTATTCCCAGTAGGGCACTTTTGCCAACTGGATTGTCGGGGAGTGAAGAAATTAGATTTGTATGATGATTTTAGCAGGTATTTGATAAATTGAGCCTTGGGATGCACAATATGGGGTCATAGGGGCCTATTAATGATGATGTAAAGGTCAATTAGGGCTTGGGACATAAAATTCAATATGAAAGTGTGATTAAATACACTTTACAACACTAAAATGAGGTGCACTTAGCCTAAAAGGAATGACATCCAATGCGACTATGTAAAATACATTACAACACTAGATTACAGTCAAATTTTATTTACAATCCTTCTAGATTAATGTGAGGATTCATTTAAATAAATTTTACAATAATGAATTAAGGGGAAAATAGGTTCATTAGACTTAGATGCTTAATAAGAGTTTAGAAAAGTGTGAAAGTCATTTACAACACTTTACAACACCTTTACAAGACATCAATAAATGCATTTTATTTAGATTGTAGGGGTCCAAGACCTAGTGTGGATGTGTAAAACACCTCACAACACTAAATCAAGGCATCATTTAAGCCCAATTTATTATTAATTATTCCCAAATCAAGCAAGGACAAAGGGATACTTTTTTCTGTGTCCATAATATTTTATTATTGTAAATTTGGATATTTCATCATTATGTCTCATATCTAACGAATGATATTCTATTATCTTGACTTGCCCTAGAAGGCAACCCTATTTTATGAGGATGTTGTATTACAATTGTGTATTGCGATGTATTCTAAGATTCTGATAGCCATTGTGTTGCCTCTGAATCTATGAGTGGTGATACTTCTGTGAGAAGCTTGCTCTGCAAGCATATTGTAATTTGTGATTGCTAAATAATATATTGGGTGACTTTTGGAGTGTGGGGTTTTTATCTTGAAAGGGTTTTCCCAACGTAAATCATTGTGTTGTGGTATGCATGATATTTGTGTTTATTTTTGTTTAAGTTTATGTAATTGTTAAATATTTGTAAAAGTTTTGCATTATTCTCCTCTCAAGATTAGTGTAGGGAGTTATTTTGCTACCTTAGCTTCCTTACAATTTTCACCTATTAGGGTTCAACCATCGACCTTACCCCTTACCTTTTGCATTCCTTTATTCCATCACAAACCTTCCCACCAACCTCTAAAACACCAAAGTGCGAACTCCAAAACATGCATGAGTTTGTTAGATGTCAGGGTTCTCTCTGCCCCCTTACCACTTTCATGCCTTTGTGTTAAGGCTATAAGACAACCCATCGACTTGCAATACCTAAAATAAACCTTTGTGAGCATCATCAAACTTACCCATTTTGGGTGCTAGCCCTTGGGCATACTTCTTTCTACATGCCAACAAATTGGTAAGTCATAGGCCTTATGACCAAATCCATGAACACCAAAGCCATTTCGGGTGTTGGGGTTCGGGGATACCTCTTACTCCTTCCTTTGTTTCATGTTAATGCATAAGGCTTAACACTATCCCATGAACACTAAAACTATTTTGGGTGATGACATTCACCCTTAACTCTTACCACTTACCATCCTTTCGGTAAGGTGTAATCCTTCCTACCGAACTGTGATGCTTGACAGACTTATCATTATGGACATATATCATGGTGAATGAAGATAAGGATCTTTTAATCCATTTTACATCTTTATTCCCAAATTATTATTCTAGGACCATCCTACTTGAGGAATATAACTTGTTTTGTATCCCACACCATTGAATCATAGATTTTTGGGCATGAGGCTTATAGGCTACCCTTGCACTCTTAGGATGTTTCACCTAAAAGGAGAGAGACAAACCTCATACAAAATAAATGATTGTTCACTAAAATTATGCAATGTATGATGTTGTTAAGACTAAATAGAATTATATAAGTGCAATTAAATGAACTATTAGACTGATTATGAATGCAAAATCTAAGAATTATGCATTTTTGGAAAACATAATGTGATATGCAAACATGAACTAAGTATAAAAAAATGGAAAACAAAAAAGAATAAGGCTGATTCAGAGTGCACTTGGAGGTTTGATGAAGATTCTAGAATATTCTGAATGTTGACAAAGATCACTAAAAATCACTAGTGGGACTCATTCTCCACTGATGGCGAATTAGTCCTGCTTTTGATGAAAACTTCTCAGAACATGTTTTTGAGTGTTGGGATCCAAAATTTGACAAAATATAGATTTCCACCCTTAAGGGTGGGACTAATTCATCACTAGTGGAGAATTAGTCCACTCCCAAAATTTTGAGAAATCAGAGACCAATCTTGTAGCACCAAATTTGAGGTTGTCTGCTTGTCGGGTTGACGAAGTCAAATCTGTAGAAAATAGACATAATGTTTTCTCCAAGCTTGAAATAGGTTGTAGTTGACTTGAAACACTTTGTTGAATTCTTGTCCACTTTTCAACACCTAATAGCTTTTCAAATCTGCATACACAAGTCTACAAACACACATGCAAAAGGGGAAAAATGGTTAAGGGTTAGGTTATAGGGATTTTCCTTGGTCAAATCCCACTTTGGTAATCAAACCCTTAATGAAGAAATGGAATGGAAGAGAATGATAAAAAAAAACATGCAAATGCTATCAACTTACCAAACCCTTATTGAAGAAATATGAAGATATAACAATGGCTGCTCCAAAATACTTGATTAATACTTGATTCAATGATGCAAAGTGATTGAATGCTTGAATGAATGAGTGAATAAGTGAACTTGATGAATGGGGCCTGAAATGAGAAGAAAACCGCTTATTTATACACACTTGTGCCTTAGTAACCTGAAGATACCTCATCATAGGAAGACATAAGGTGATTTTAAATAAAAACCCAAAAGAAAATTTGAAATATTTTGAATTTTGAGCCTAGAAGGACTCATTCGCCACCCATGGTGAATGGGTCCCACCTTGGACTTGAATGTGGGAGTCAAGAATTATCTCGCATTTAATGTTGTTTATCGAGTTTAAATTAAAAAACACACTTAATTAAGCCTTATAAGGGCATAAAGGGGTCAAATAAAGCAAAAGGTATAAATAGTGAAATTATACCTAGAAAAGGATGAAATCTTGGTACAAGACTTTACAACACTTCAAAATAGGACTTGATAAGTGATGAAAAGATGATTTTAAAGTGAATTTTAATGAATAGAGTCTAGAAAAGTGTAGAGATGTTTTACAACACCTTCATAAGATGCCATAATTTGAATTTTAAGGACCTAATGTGAATGTTCAAGCCACATTGCAAGATTAAATCAAAGAAAAATGAACCAAGCATTGTGAAGAAAGGCCTAAAAGACCATGAAAATGACAAGGGGCCATTTTTCTATGGCACAACCGTAATGAGGGCTTAAATCCACTCAATACACATTTACTTATTCACACACACTACATCTAGACTATCTAATGATAGATCTCTTTGGACTCTAAATAAATCATTATTTATCCCTTGTTAACAATGGTTCTAGATAAAGGTTGGTTTTGTATGTATACAAATTACATTTTTTTTGCATCCACTTACTTATACACCCAATCATATGCATCCATGCCTACATGCAAGACACAAATAAATAAAAATATATTTATAGTTCTAGGTTTAAGAATGATTATTTCACTTGCTTGGATATCATGTTTTTATGGTTTAAATCTTGAGCTTAAAAACATTGGAATCATCAACTCTTTCTCAATAATAATATTTTAATTCTCTAACAAAAGAAACTCTTTTGGTAAAATGGAATGCCACATTGCATTGAATCATTTTGTCAAATAGTTCGTGTGCCTTCACTATGCTTCACAAGCTTTAACTTCCCCTTTTTGGATGTCGACCTTCAAGATTTCTCCTTAATGAATAATTGACAAGTTGATAAGGCATAAGCCTCCAAACTAACTTGTGAACTTTGAAACCATTTCAGATGTTGGGGTTTGAGGTTTCTTCTTACAAAATACTTAACAAATGGTTAATTCATAAACCTTAAGGCTAAATTTGTGAACATTGAAGCCGTTTCAAGTGTCATGGTTTAGGGTTTCATCTATAACCCCTTCCAATGTTGAATAGTTCCTTTTTAAAGCATGCGTGAACATAAAACATCAAACTTTATGGAATTCTATGATTTAGAAAAGTCAAGAGTGGATAGGGGAAAGATGATATTTGATTGACGAACTCCCTTCTTAAAGTTTTCCCAAGGTAATGGAAACAACATAAAAGTGATATATATCCTTTAATTAAGGTAAGGATGGGTAAGGCACACAAGTCACATGTGTTAGAAGATGGAGAAAAATTTAGTGTTGTGTACCTCCTTACTCTAGTCATCATACCCCCATTTCTTAACATTCACAGTAAGGCATAAGCCTTAACACTAACCCACAAACTCCAAAACCATTTTGGGTGTTGGGGTTTGGGTCTCCCTCATCCATTCCTTTATGCTAAGGTATAACCTTAAGGGAAATATTTGATGCTTGACTAGTTTAAGCCTTAACATCGATATTCAATCCTTGAAACCTTTTTGAAAGTTGGTATTGGGACTTTCTTCTTATTGTTTACCTTTTTACCTTCCTTACCATTACAACAAGGCACATGCCTTATCTTCAACCCGTGATGACGAAAACCTTCTTGGGGGTTGGGGTTCCTCCATACCTCTTTCATCACTTAACATTTTGATAAGTCATAAGACTTATTGCTGGCCTTCAATGCCCAAAACCTTTTCAGGAGTTGGCCTTTGCTGATACCTTTTACCTCTTACTTAACCTCAAGTCAAGGCATAAGCCTTAATGCCGAAGTTTGATGTCCAACACCCTTTTGAAATTCACTCCAAATTAATTCATACTTAACATTATGTTAAGGCATACACCTTAGGGCCAATCTCTGACACCCAACAAGTAAGACTTAAGCTTAACCTCGTTGCCCAAGCTATTTTGGACTTAACTCAATCCTTCTTCATTTTTTTGAGGCATTCACTATAAGGTATGAACAAAGCTCAAAATTAGATACCTTTTGAACTTTGCTTAGACTTCTTTATATCTTTAAGGCATTTAGTATAAGGTATGATCAAAGCTCAAATTTTGATACCTTTTAAACTTGACTCAGACTTCTTTATTTCTTTAAGGAATTCGGTATAAGGTATGATCAAAGCCCAAATTTTGATACCTTTTGAACTTAATTCATAATTATTTATTTCTTTAAGGAACTCAGTATAAGGTATGACTAAAGCCTAACCTTTGATCTCTTGTAGTAGAGAGTAAGCCTCAAGCTTGAAGTCTGAAGCCCAATTAGACTTAGCTAAAAAATGGCTAACAAATTTCTCTTTAGCAAGTGATAAAAGGAAAGCTCAAGGCCTGATTCCCAAAAAATTGTAACTCTTTAAGGCTTGCTAAAAAGAAACGCTAAGGCGAATGAATCCTTCTCCCTAACATCCTTATAAAGCCATATTGATCTCAAATGACAACTCATCTAATAACACTTAAATCTCCTTCTGACCTTAAAGAGGTTCCCCTTTTCCATCAATCAACCTCATTTCCAACAACCTCTCATTTGGCATCCATAAGATTCCCTTGTGAAATCAATGAAAATCATATTACCAACAAATTAATATAACTATAGCTAGATTCAGTCACCCTTATTGGATTAAATCTCTATTACATCTCCCAACTATGCTTAAGGGTATGAAGTTATAATTTAAGTGTAGATCATAATTCAATGATAAGAAAAAACTCAATAGCAGCAAAGACTCTAAGACTCTTCATCTTTCCTTATTTACTTTCCATCTTTTTTTCTTTAAGTTAAGTAGTACTATAGGGATCCAATCTACACCTGCTATTTTTACTAAAACCTCTAAGGCTCCTTTAGTGACTTTAGTCATAATAATTGATATGAGGAGCCTCAAGTGAATACTATAGGAAGCATTCACAATCAACATGAGTCAAATGATAAGAAAGGAATGCTACTACAAGTGGGCCTTAGCAACACATTATAGCATGAAAAACTATAATATCTATCAATGTATATTTAGTCATTTAATTTAACTTAAGCGTTCACATATAATAATTTAACTAATATATTCTTAGGATCAAATGACTAAAAGTGTTGTGGCACTCAATCACAACTGGATCCTATATCATCTGATTGATGCACTCTTAATCTACACAATATATTAACATAAGTTTAGAATAAAAGGGGCCATAACTTTGATATAAAGGGAGAGGCCTTACAAAAATTTGAATCACATAGAATTTTGTACATACTATAGTGAATAGGATTAATTTTTTGGTAAGCACCATTAAAGTGTCCCTTTTGAAGATGAAACCAAATATTATTTTGAACCTCAAAGGGATGAGGTGTGCGATTTATGTTGAATGTTTCTTTACATTTTATAGTTGGAGTGAGTAATATATTGGTCAACACTCTAATTTATTGTATAAATTATATTCTCTATTTGATTCTTGTTCCTATGTGTATGAATCCAATTTTGGTGATGTACAAAAAGTATATGTCAAGGGTTGTTATAGGCTAAAATCTAAGACATATCTAGAAGTGTGATTTATAATTAATAAAATCTATGTTTTAGGAATGTTGGATGTAAAATAGATTGTCAAGTGGATATGTGCATGTAGTTTTAGATGTGTAATAGGTGAAAAAGTGTGGAATTTAGTACCATTTCCTAACCATCTATCTACAAATGAACGTTTGTATAACTACATATGCTTAATCTATCCCATACAAATTATCAAAATTCCCTAACAAATCTTGAATCACTATTAGATGTAATGGATGAAGGTAGATAGAAATATACCTAAATATGATTCAAGAAAAGGCATGTGAATACTTACATCATGATGCTTTTCTTGCAAACAATCATGGTGGCCATATTTCAAAACTTATCCAAGTTACAATAAATACTAAGTCATTATAATGCTTCATTATAGGGTATCTTCTCATGAAATCCATATTAATAAATTTTCATGGCCTTTATGGAACCACAAGAGGTGGGTAATTCATGAGATTCTTGGTCATGGGATTATGTAACAAGGAATGCATGACCTGATGTGGTTCTCAATATTTTCATGCATATGTTATTGATATAAGTTTTTTTTATAGTAATATCATATTTACAAAGGAATTTTCTATGTAGAATTATACAAAGTTCTATTATAGGAATTCTAGATGTAAATCAAGTTATCATCCCAAGTTCTTAGGTGAAGGTATTTTTAGATGTACAATAGATGCAAAAGTATGTGATTTATTAACTTTGTGTAGGTATGGAAGGATATAGACCAATATAGTTGTGTACCCAACCTATCCTATAAATATTACCAAAATTACTTAACAAGCCTTGAATTGTATTCATACACAATGGGTGAAGGTAGTATGAAATGTTCCCAAACATGATTGAGGAAAATAAATATTATTTCCTAGTGCTATAATATTTTTCTTACAAGAAATCATAGCAATCATATTAAAAAATCTATACACTACAATTAGTACTAATTTTTTATTCATGGGCTTGGTGATGTAACACCTTGGAATGCATGACTTGACGTGGTGATCAATGTTTACATGCATATGTGGCTAGTATAAGTGTTTTTATTTATAGTAATACCATATCTAGAAATAAAATTTCTATGTAGAATTATACAAAGTTTTGTTGTAGGCATGCTAGATGTAAATAAACTTTCCATCCCAAGTTCTTAGGTACATGTAGTTTAAAATGTGCAATAGAGACAAAAAGTGTGTGATTTATTACCTTTTTTTAGGGATGAAAGGTTTTGGACTAATATAGTTCTATACCCAACCTATCCCACACCCAACCTAGCCCACAAAGACAACCAAAATAGCCTAAAAATATTGAATTGAAATCAAACACAATGGAGGAAAGTAGTCTAAAATGTACCCAAACATGATTGAGGAAAATAAACATAATATCCTAGTACTATGATACTTTTCTTATAAGAAATCATAATGACCATATTAAAAAATCTATCTGCCACAATGAATACCAAGTCATGCTAGTAGAGTGCTTCATTGTATGAAGTTTATTTGTGAAAGCTATGTTTAAAAATTCCCAAGACCTTTGTGGAACCATAATAGGTGTGTAAATAATGAGATTCATTTTTGTGGGCTTCATGATGTAACAAGGAATGATAGGAATTGATGTGATGCTCAATGTTTGTATGTATGTGCAAGGCCAATAGAAGTGTTGTTATAGTATTACCAGAGTCTTAGTAACAAAGTTAAATTTAGCAATGCTAAAGTTTCCAATTGTTTTGGCATAGTGCACCTCGTAGATGTCATTGTCAAGGTGTTCCATATAGAACACATAATTGTTTGTGCTTGAAGAGAAGCCTCTCACTTAGATTAAATTCACCAACATGCTTACCTTGCATGAGCTTGGCATTGGTATATAGAAATTTATAATATATGGAGTAAATGCTTTCTTAATTAGTGAAGTTATGACCATGAGAATCTAGCACTATGATGATCATATTAATACTTGGTCTATTGAGACATTTTAGTACCTATTATTCCTCTCTTCTTATTTTAATCACCAAATAACAATGCTACAAAAATTACATTTGCTTCAAATTTCACACATTCTTTAGCTTGCTCTATATGTGTAGAAACTAAAGTGGCTTATATAATCATAATGAGTCATTGTCTCCTTACCCTGAATGTAGTGTCATTTCTACTTGATGGATTAAACTATAGAATACAATTATTTATTAATGGAAGCGTAAAGATGAGGTAAACAATCTAAATATGCATCTACACTTCTAAATAAGACATAATAGCAAAGATTCAAGAAAATTTAAACTAATTTAAATGCAGGAACCTCTGAAGCTATCCTATTGCTCTCTAACTCTAAAGATTTCTTTAATCTACTTTGCTCTCAGATTTTAGAAGCTAATTAGATTATTGAAATGACACTTAGAGAATGATAATTCAAACTATCTCTATTCCTATATGATTAAATAATAAAGCTACTGTAATGGCAGCCATGACTGCAAATGCTAAATGCTTGATGAATGCTGGATGCTTGCTTTGATGGATGCTGGATAAATGCTTGAATGCTTGATTACTTGAATGCTTGGATGCTTGGAAAACCTGCAGAGTAAGATTTCACAAGTTGGGATCCATTTCCTGTAGCCAAAGACCTGTATTTATAGCTTTCACGACAACACATTTGCACAGGGATATAGGATAAAAGGCTGGGATTCAATCTGGAGAATTGAATGGCATGAGATGAGAAGATGGAGCTGATCATGGAGGATTGTTCCTCCCCATGAAAACACCAGGCAAGATGAGAGGAAAGATTGAAGGAAGAAGATTGGGAGGATTTCCTGCAGGTTTGTCCCCGAAGCTCTTCCCGTGAATGATAGTTGAATTAATTAGATTTTAAAAAAATCTAATTTTATTGGTGAGTAATTAAAGGAATATGATTTATGTATCAATTTAAATATTTTTGATTTATTTAAATTTAGCAAAAGAGGAATAAATAATTTAATAAATCAAACTATAGGATTTGTTTATTAAATTAAAATAAAAGGAAAATGATAATTAAATAAAAGATTCTAGGATATCTTTATTTAATTAAGAAGAAATGTGATGAGGTAATTAAGTAACACAAATTATTTAAGTTGTGTATTTAATTTTAAGATAGAAGTATAAAAGAAGTAATAATGATAATAATTAAATAAAACAAAGTTTTTAATTTTGTTTATTTAATTAAGAGAGAAATAATATGATAAAAATGATAATAATTATATAAAAAAAAGTTTTTAATTTTGTTTATTTAATTAAGAGAGAAATAATATGAAATAGAAGAATTAATAATGAACTTAATATAAATAAATATTTCTATTTATTTATTAAGTAGATGAATTTAAAATAAATTAATCAAATAAGTCGTATTTAATTAATTAGATTCTCCAGACCATTTTTAGGTGTCTACATTTTTCCCCTCTTTGAAGTGATGTGTTTACGCATTGCTTCAAAGAATGATTTTGCCTCAGCTACCAGTATTGATGAGAAGTTTAAAATATGCCCTTGATTTGCCCCAGATGTTGAATTTTGAAATGATAACGATATATGCCCCCATGGGAGATAAATTTATGAATTTTGAATTTTTTTATGATTTTTATGATTTTTATGATGATTTGATGATTTGATGATGTTTTGATGAAGAAACAATTTATCTCTTGACAAAATTGTCCAAAAATGCCCCTGTGATAGATAAGAATTAAATCCTCAGAAAGAAAAATAAATAAATCCCATGAAAATCCCACAAAAATAACTATAAAAGCTCAAAAGGTCATTTTCAAAAGTCATTTGTGCATTTGACTTTTATAAACTTGTGATAGAGACCCTTAGAGTGCTAGAGCATTAGGATGCCGATCCCTTATCACACCCACTAACTCGAGCATGTGCGACATCACCAGCGTCCGACCGACTATGGACCTCCGGTATGTACCCCAAATCCTCCTCGTAATTCATGCTTGTACCTTTTATTTTATTATTTTTCGCATTTTTATTATTTTAGCACTCGACTGGCATGGTTTAGCATGTCAATAATCTGTTTTAGCGCGCCAACATAAGCTGTAGCGCGTCAGTAGGTTAGGGTAGTGCATGAGAGTTTTAGCGCATTAGGTCAATTCTGCAGTGCGTCAGTAGGATTTTGTAGCACGCAAGAGTTTTAGCGCTTTAGGTAGATTTTGTAGCGCGTCAGTAGGATTTTGTAGCACGCCACCAAAAATAGCACCCCCGAGCTTTGTTATAGCGCGCCAACTAGATTGCATAGCGCCCCAGTAGTTTTAGCATGCCATTTAATACCTATTTTAGCGCTTGGATGAACAGATTGATGAAAAATTGTGCACTTTAATTTTTATTTCGTCGATTTGTTGTTGACTCCATCCAGTTTAGTTTGATCTAACTAAATAAATGGTAAACGATCTCATGATGAGTGAGATCCATTGATTGATAATAATTACCCTCATGATAGGCAAGGAATAATTAATTTTTTTGAAGGAATGAACCTGATTGATAGATGAGGGTTCCTTCTTGATAAATTGATTGTTTGATAGGTAAAGCACAATTTTTAGAAATTGATGACCTCATGATGTTTGATATTTTGATTGATAACGTATTGATCTGTAAAATGTTTTTATGATAATAGGAGCATTTAGATGTTGTCCAGGTGCGAGAGCAATTCCCCTGGCCTTTTCATATGATACCACAACTTTCACCTAATGAGAGGCAACATATTACTAATTGTGGTTTAGCATCATTACTGGATATGCCCCATATTAGACTTAATAGGGGTCTACTGACAACTTTAGTAGAGCGGTGGCATAGTGACCACAACACCTTCCATTTACCTACTGGCGAGATGACTGTGATGCCAGAGGATGTATGGCGTATTCTTCACATTCCTTTTGTTGGGGAGATTGTCGTGCATGATTCAGAGGAGCAGGGTGGGATAGAGTCTCTTCAGAGAGTTTTTCGAGATCCTCATATTGCGAGAGTTTGGATCCCATGGGTTGAGATGTATAATTCTTATGCTCCACTTCCTTCAGTTTTGGTAGACTTTATTGGTGGATTCCTTTGTCCTGATAAGAGGTCAAAGGGTCTATCTCTTGGATGGGGTTGGGTATTAGAGGGTATGGTGGTACACAGGATGAGATATGCTTGGGGCATGTGTATGCTTGCTCAGCTATATCATGATTTACACTGGATCATGTACCTTGGAGGCAACAGTTTATCAACAGGAGCTACACTTCTTCAGGTATGGGCATGGGAGCATATTGCTATCACGCATCTTGTGCCAATGTTATCGAGACCAGTGACGAGACCCTATGTGTTTCTCTATAGAGGTAGGCCTACCCAGCATATGATGGGTAAGCTAGATTATTGGAGGCGGGTTCTTGATGATGTGGAGATAGTGACCTGGCATCCCTATTTAGATTGTGATGACTGGGATGAGGATGATATTGAGTTGGGATTTTCAGTTGACTCGATGTATTTGATTGGGAAGAGCTCCAAGATTTTGGAGCGATTCCTGTTTTGTCGTGTCTATAGGAAGTATGGGATTGTTCGGTGTATGCCACAGGGAGTAGCACAATATGGACGACGATGGATAGATGCCAGTGATTGGGGTCCATGCTTGCCTTATGGGGCACTTGTTGAGGGTTATTGTGCTCTACAGCCATCGGCCTGGGATATGCGGCGAGACATTGTTGAGGCCCCCGTCACTCCCGAGTATGGACAGTATTTGGCACTGCACCCTCCTCCTCGCATTACCATTCTAGATGAACCAACACCAGCACCAGCACCAGCACTAGCACTAGCACCAGCAGTTGTAGGGGGTGGTCAGGGTGGTCAGAGATGGAGTGTGATGCCCCATCTTAATAACCTAAGAATGTTGCAATAGTGTAATAAATGTGTAATAATTTTTTTTTAAGTATTAATATTAAGTTATTTAATTGCATACATTCATTAAGCTATACGACGTTACACTACTTTGAGTTTTCCATAAGTGACTTAAGTATTTCGCATTGCACAATTAATAAATAATAACATAAAGATATACATTGCATAACATTGAAATTTCCATTCATAATTACATAAAGTACATACATGTTTTTCCATACATTGCATTAGATAGAATATACAATTCTCATCCATTTGATAAGGTAGTTCAAATAATAGTTACATTTTACAAATGATCACCTCACAAATTTTGAGGGATGTTTTAACAATACAAATTTTACAATATACAATGTTGAAATAAACATAAGTTTCCAAGTGCGAGCTCTCCATCCATGAAGCTCTCGATGCCATGATCACAAAAACTAGGGACCCAACGGAGTAAGGTGCACGTTCCTCCCAACCTTGTGGTACCCGTAGGTCCACCCCCCGTGCTAGGAGATAGTAATAAGGTTACCTAGACCTAATCTACTAACCCTAGACACTAGTACACAACAAACTATTGGTTACATTGCTTCCAGATTTTGACAATTGAATTTAATACTAACACAAGGTTAACTGTTATTCTAGGTGGAGTGTCATCACAACGTTACAAAGGTTACCCTGGTGTTTCTTCCTAGGTTCCGGCCCCCAATCCTTGGGTTACCCTGGTAACCTCTTATGAAACCCGACCCCTATTGCATACTATTGTGGAATCGAATGTCTCTTGAAGAAAAAAGACATCGATTTTCCATTCCAGGCCTTCTCATCTTATACTCATGACTGTAATAGCTCAAGAGTCATAAGCGAAGCATGTACATCATGTTAAGTGTTTTAATCTAACTACTATTTCTTTAATTTTCACTGACTTACTAGACTATTTATAATTTACCCTGACACCACTTTGTGTGTCGGCCCTTACAAATAGCCACTCCCCTAAACATAACAAGGGTTTCTAAGTTTTCATGACTAGGGTTTACCAAGTGCACAAATTACATCTCACAATAACAAATAACCCATAACAGTATCAACACCATGTTTAACTCTTGCACAACCCAAGTCAACTTAAAAAAATACTTTTGAAACAATAATACACCCTTTCTACAGAATTCATTCTAGAAGACTTAAACAAATATAACTTCCCCAATTTGCCCAAAAAGAACACAAATGAAAGCAAATCAAGAAAATATTGTCTACTGTTTGGATATACTAAATCCAACCGAACATAATAGAATAACCAATCCATTCACCTAAGGTTAAATTTAGTTTCATTTAAAAAGAAAATGAATTCTATACTTTACTTAATAACATATCTACACGTTAAACATTTTCTTTTAAAATAAATCTTTAACTATCTGAACAATTTAAATATAATATTTTGATTTATTAAAAGTTATTTATAAAAAAATATCACATTATAATTCAAATTTTATTTTAAATTCTTATCAAATTAAAATAAAATAATAATTTAATCTCTTAATTTCTCATATGAATATAATACATTATTATAAAACATATATATATATATTATATAGCATATTATAAATATACTATATAAATAATATATATATATATATATATTTATATATTATAAGTATTATATAGCTTTAAATTAAAAGTCAAACAAATTTTAATACAAATACTAAATATTTCAAAATAGAGATTTTATTTTAGGGAAGAAACCCTAAATCCGTAGGGCCGAGCGCCGCCATTGCCGAACCCCATTGGGGCTCGGTTGTGTAGGCCGTGCCGGCACTGCCTGCAAGGCAGTGTCGAGCGCTGCCCCATAGCCGACTCCCAAGGGGTCGGCCGTGGGATAGCCCCTGCGGCTACATTTCATGCGGTTTGTATACTATTCAATAAAAAATAATTCCATAGATTTTGAAAAATTTGCATGATGGATTTAATACATCTATTTTCCATATTTAAAATAAATTCTTTTAAAAAAATTTCGGCAAATAACTAGTCACGTACAGCGATTTACGAATTTATTAATTCATTTCTTTCAGAACAGTAATTATATATATATATGTATTCGTATATGTATGTGTATATATTCATTACTGCTATATATACATATATGAATACATATATATATGTAAAATTCAAGAAAAACAACTTAATACAGAAACTGGGCAATATTTATCAACAGGGAATTTAAAAAAAGAAATTACAATCCCTTCTAATATTTAACAATTTTTCCTCTGTAATAGAAAACCCTGTTTTGCCCTTTTTATTTCTTTACAGTTTCTTGTTTTCACAGTTTTCACAGAGATTTGAAATAAGACAACAAAAAGTTTCTTTACTATCACAACTAAAATTCTTCACAGATCCATTCCACTGTTTGAATAAAACTTTACCAAATTTTCAAGAACACAGGAAATACAAAGCATATCTTTTCTCTAACTTTTAAAGAAAGAACAAACAAAACAAGAAAAATACCTGAATTAAGATAATTGCCTGTAGAGAATTCCTTTTGCCTGTAGCATACAAATCCCCAAATCTTCCTCCAAAAGAAATTCTTCAAATCCAAGAGAGCTTAACCAACCACCAAGATCCTCCAAGGGATCTTCCACAAATATACAACCCCAGAGGAAATAACAAATCCTCTTAGAAAATAAATTTTACATAGCAAGAATTTTTTTTTTTGTAAAAGCTCTGATAATTTCCCCGTGAGAAAAATTGAATAGCCTCTGTAATTTCCAAATCCTCAGATAATATCCGTCAACAACCTCAACAATAATCAATTAAAGCACTGTCACACTTGTCGAGAAGTGGTTACCAAAATATCTTCTCCACTTCTCGGCAATTTGCCAATTCAAATTTTGCATGCAAATTTTAATTTTATTTAATTTAAATTTTACAACCACTATACAAATCTCATGCATATTTTTTTTAATTTAAATTTACAATTTTTCCATAATTTATTTAATTTTCAAATATAACTATTTACTCACTTAATATTTTAATTTAACTAATTAATTTATTTAATTAAATAAGTTTGATCTTTTATAATCAAACCATTTAACCAAATAAGCTAATTAATTAATTAAATAATCAAGCAAGTAGTTTCTTTAACATTTAAAATTAATTTAAATAACAATAATTTAAAACACAATATTCCAACATTAAAAATTAACCAAATTTGTTTTTTTTTCAAACGATTTATCCAAACAGAAATTGACAATACAACCTATGACTCAAACTAAAGATAGACAAAGTACTAAGACCAGGATTATAGACTAGGCTAGGATAAACCAAACTACTATCTCGCGATCAACGTTTCCGTTGAGTCTTGACACGCTCAGACCTGAGTACCCAGGTGGAGTTGGTGTCATGTACCTGCAATTCCTACAACCAAGAAAACAACGTGCATACAAATATATATATATAAAGCATTAAACAGACACACTAGCGGAGAAAATCATAGATATTGTAGGGCACTCGCAAGCGAGTGATGCGATTCCGTTCTCCACACCAATACACGTCACAACAAACTGACGAATTAAATTAACAGTTAGTCCATCATAAACATGTATATAGCAATAATCAACTGAAATTAAACATCTACATTTTCTCAAAGCATATCAAAAATCAAACATCACAATTATAATGTATCATCATGTCACAAAATAATCCACTATTGCTCAAAACCAGCGATCAAAATATCCAAACAAGGTATCATAGTCTACAGTGTAAAAACATAACAACAGAAAACATAGGCATAAACGAAGGGGTACTACATCCTCCCCCCCTAGGATTAGGCTTGCTCCTGAAAGCCTGTGAACAGATAGGGATAAAGTTCCCTCATGCGTGTCGCATCCTCCCAAGTAGCAGAAGCCTCATGGCTAGGATCCCATTGGACCCTCACCTGATCAACGTCTCGACCCCTGAGACTGAGCATCTGGTTCTGTAGAATGGCCACGGGCTCCAAAGCCAGCTGCCCATCCTCTACCTGTAACGCATTCCAATCAAGTACATGAGATATGTCAGGATGATATGGTCTAAGAACTGACACATGAAAAACATCATGAATATGAGATAAACTAGGTGGTAAGGCGAGTCGATATGCCACGGGACCAATTCTCTCTAAAATATCGAATGGATCAACGAAACGAGGCACAAGCTTAGAGCCTTTTCCATAACGGATTGGACTCTTTCGCGGTCGCACTAGAAGAAATACTCTATCACCAACAACAAACTATCAGTCTATCCTATGCGCATCAGCATATTTCTTTTGCCTATCCTGAGCTGCTATCAAATGTTCTCTGATACGGTCAACCTGTTGCTCCATGTCACGAAGCATCTCAGGTCCAAGTAATACTCTATCCTCAAGTCGATCCCAACTCAGAGGAGTTCGACAAGGACGACCGTATAATGCGTGAAATGGTGGAATACCTATGGAACTCTGATATCTGTTGTTATAAGCAAATTCTACTAAATACAAATAATCCTCCCAACGTGACTGTTGGTCCATTACGTACATCCTAAGCATATCCTCTAATATTTGGTTAACTCTTTCTGTTTGACCATCGGTTTGAGGATGATACACTGAACTAAAGTTCAACTGTGTACCTAGAGCATGTTGTAATGAAGTCCATAGGGCAGAAGTAAATACATGATCCCTATCCGATATAATCCTACGAGGAATCCCATGTAATCTAACGATGTCCTCCATAAATATCCTAGCTACAGATGAAGCATTGTAAGATGATCGTACAGGTGAAAAGTGAGCTACTTTAGTCAAACAGTCAACAGTTACCATAATGGCATCATGTCGACGTGATGACGTAGGTAACCCAACAATGAAGTCAATGGATATAATATCCCATTTCCATTCAAGAATGAGATGTGGCTGCAATAATCCAGCAGGATGTTGATGCTCAACTTTAACTCGCTGGCATTCAAGACATCTCGATACATAATCAACAATATCACGTTTCATACCAGACCATAAATACAATTGCCGAAGATCGGCATGCATTTTCTTGACACCTGGATGAGCTGAATATGGAGCTTGATGAGCTTCAATTATAATCAATGTACGAAGTCTCTCAACATGTGGTACATAAATATGACCTAAGTGTTGTAATATACCATCCGATTCTAAAACATAACCTGTAAATCGACCTTCTAAAGGTCTACCAGATTCAATTTCTGACCTCACTTCCTGATATAATCTATCAGTAGGAAGTGCAACTAATATTTGACCTCTCAAATCTACTTCAAGAGTAGTTGTAGAGATCTCATGTCTATGATGGCTAAGAGCGTCAGCCATTACGTTCTCCTTGCCTTGAACATACTTTACTTCAAAATCGTACTCACACAAGAACTCCATCCACCGTCTTTGCCTAGCATTCAAGTTAGGTTGCGTAAAGATGTATTGCAAACTACGGTGATCAGTATGAAGTTCAAAACGATGACCTAATAGGAAATGTCTCCAATGAACTAATGCATGCACTACTGCAGCTAATTGTAGGTCATGAGTAGGATAGTTTAATTCGTGATCCTTGAGTTTGCAAGACTCATAAGCAATCACACGCCCATCTTGCATCAATACTTACCCCAAACCCTCTAAGGATGCATCCATACACACTACAAAATCCTTAGTAGGATCAGGAATAATGAGTATAGGTGCATTAGTTAACTTTTCTTTAAGAGTCTGAAAAGCTAACTGACACTGCTCTATCCAAACAAACTTCTTCCCTTTCCTCTGAAGAGAAGTAACAGGATGACCGATTCTAGAAAATCCCTCTACAAACTGCCTATAGTAACCAGCTAGACCCATAAAACTATGAACTTCACCTACATTAGTAGGTGTGGGCCAATCCACAATAACTTGGATCTTTGAAGGATCCACAACAATACCTTTTCTAGATATCACATGTCCAAGATATTTAATCTCAGGTTGAAAGAAGTCGCACTTCTTTAGGTTTGCATACAATTGATTTTCCCTTAAACATTGCAATACCTGTCTCAAGTGTTCTTCATGTTCCTTCATGTTTCTCGAATAAACTAAAATATCATCGAGAAATACCAGGACAAAGCGATCGAGGTATGTAAAAAATACACCATTCATTAAACTCATGAATACAGACGGTGCATTCGTTAACCCAAATGGTACTATTGTGAATTCGTAGTGCCCATAATGAGTTCGAAAAGCAATTTTATGGATGTCTGCTTCAGCTATATGCAATTAATGGTAACCGGATTTCAAATCAATTTTAGAGAACACATTAGCTCCCTTAATTTGATCAAAAAGATCATCGATTCTAGGCAAATGATAACGATTCTTAATCGTTACCTTGTTCAATTGACGATAGTCAATGCACAACCTAAGAGATCCATCCTTCTTCTTTACGAAGATGATAGGTGCTCCCCAAGGGGAAACACTTGGACGAATAAATCCCTTTTCTAATAATTCCTCTAATTGGATTCGAAGTTCCTCTAACTCCTGTGTCGTCATTCTATAAGGAGCCCTAGATATAGGTTCAACTCCAGGGACTAGATCAACTCTAAAGTCAATATCCCTCTTCGGTGGCATTCCACGAATCTCATCGGGAAACACATCCGCAAATTCCCTAAGAATAGGATGATCATCAAGAGATACCTCTCAACTCTCACCCTCTTCCAAATCAGTAACTGCTGTTGCAAACAGTTGACATTCCTGACGTAGACATCTCTTTAATTGCATAGCAGATATCATCCGCAAAGAGATAGGTCTTTGAATACCTGCGATTTCCACTTTCACACCTAAATCATTAATGCAACTAACTGTCTTAAGTCGACAGTCAATTACAACATGATAAGATGCTAACCAATCCATACCTAAAACTATATCATACGATCCTAAAGGTGTAACATATAAATCTACTAAGGTAGTTAACGTACCAATTTTAAGTTCACAATTATATACTAAGTTTTCTACTGCTACTTTCATCCCTGAGGTAAATTCAACTGGCCACTTACCACCTTGCTTTACCGCCATAAGACCACAACAGTCTACAATGGTCGGTGAAATAAAGGAGTCAGTGGCTCCAGAGTCAAAAAGTATAGAAACACTAACACCATGTAACTTACCTGAAGTTTCGACCACCGTGTTTTGGTGATCAGCTTGGCAGTCATTAACCGCTGCATATACTGTATGTGCTCGTCTTGCATCTCCGACTGTAGGCTCTAAAGCTGTAGGTCGAGTCCCATAACCAGTAGGACCTCTTATTGGACATGCCTAGCTATGTGTCCCTGCTGCCCACATGAATATCAACCTGTGCCTCTGCCGAATCCTCTACCACCTGAAGGTGCATTGGACTGCTGAAAACTACCCCTACTGACGGTAGACTGAGCACTCTGCACAGGCTGATCCTGCCTATTGCGCTTGTTGCACCACTAGTTACGACCCTTTCCTGTTTGAGGACTATTTTGTTGTTGTGGTTGAGGGTTATTGTTCTTTTGAGGTGTTCATTGTTGTTGTTGTTGCCCACCCTTTGTGGGTGTCTGTTGGTTCTTGGAAGAACCACCTGTCTGTGCCTGTCCACCCCATGGACTAAAACCTACTGCAGGAGCACTGCCAATCTGCACTCCTGTGTGCCCACCTAAAGCCATAATAAGGTTCTCCTCAACTATGCGAGCCTTCTCCACCATGACTTCCATAGTCTTTGGCTCAAAGACTCGGACACCACTACTGATGCGGATGTTTAAACCCCTGATAAAGTACTGTACTAGCATAGGCTCATCATCACCAATACCAGCATATTGCTTAAGTTCATAAAACCTACATTCATATTGCTCTACAGAAAGAGCTAACTAACATAGATCATGGAACTCATCAGCCCTACACTGCCTCTAGTGTTCTGAAAGGAACTGTGCTCTAAACCTCTTGAGAAAAATTTCCCAAGACACAGAACCAATATCCAAATGGAGCTTATGCTCGTCTAGGCGCCACCAAGTAGAGGCGAATCCTCTCAAGTGCATTATAGCGCATCTGGCACGGGTATTGCTATCGTAAGGGTGCATGGCAAAGCATCTACCCAAATCTAGTAGCCAGGTCTTAGCCTCTAATCCACCTCTAGTACCATCAAAGGTAGGAGGGTGTGCTCTCAATAAATCCCTCATGTGACTAGCAATAATAGAATCCTGATGTGCTATGTCCTCTACTCTCCTAGGGGATCTATCCCTCTCTTTGACAACCTCCTGCTCATTTGCCTGTCTAGGTCCAAGACGGGCTAGGACCTCCTCTAATAGTGGACGTATCTGAGAACCCTCAACTACTGAATGTTCGGGATTCTGTCCCTCATTTCTCTGACCCAACTGTTTTGCCTGATCACCGTGATGAGGGCTAGGAGGGGGAGTAACCTGAGGGATTGGCCCTCGGCCTCCACCTCGACCTCTACCACGACCTCTTCCTCCTCGCCTAGGCATGTTCCTACACATAACAATAACGAGTCTTAGATACTATTCAACCAAGGCTAACAGTTGTGACACTATGTACTAGGTCAACCTAATGGGCTCGTGATTACCCAGAGCGTCCAGTGTTTGTAACCTGGCTCTGATACCAATCTGTAATGCCCCGTCTTAATAACCTAAGAATGTTGCAATAGTGTAATAAAGGTGTAATAATTTTTTTTTAAAAGTATTAATATTAAGTTATTTAATTGCATACATTCATTAAGCTATACGACGTTACACTACTTTGAGTTTTCCATAAGTGACTTAAGTATTTTTCATTGCACAATTAATAAATAATAACATAAAGATATACATTGCATAACATTGAAATTTCCATTCATAATTACATAAAGTACATACATGTTTTTCCATACATTGCATTAAAGATAGAATATACAATTCTCATCCATCTGATGAGGTAGTTCAAATAATAGTTACATTTTACAAATGATCACCTCACAACTTTTGAGGGATGTTTTAACAATACAAATTTTACAATATACAATGTTGAAATAAACATAAGTTTCCAAGTGCAAGCTCTCCATCCATGAAGCTCTCGATGCCATGATCACAAAAACTGGGGACCCAACGGAGTAAGGTGCACATTCCACCCAACCTTGTGGTACCCGTAGGTCCACCCCCCATGCTAGGAGATAGTAATAAGGTTACCTAGACCTAATCTACTAACCCTAGACACTAGTACACAACAAACTATTGGTTACATTGCTTCCATATTTTGACAATTGAATTTAATACTAACACAAGGTTAACTGTTATTCTAGGTGGAGTGTCATCACAACGTTGCAAAGGTTACCCTGGTGTTTCTTCCTAGGTTCCGGCCCCCAATCCTTGGGTTACCCTGGTAACCTCTTACGAAACCCGACCCCTATTGCATACTATTGTGGAATCGAATGTCTCTTGAAGAAACAAGACATCGATTTTCCATTCCAGGCCTTCTCATCTTATACTCATGACCATAATAGCTCAAGAGTCATAAGCGAGGCATGTACATCATGTTAAGTGTTTTAATCTAACTACTGTTTCTTTATTTTCACTGACTTACTAACTATTTGTAAGTTACCCTGACACCACTTTGTGTGTCGGCCCTTACAAATAGCCACTCCCCTAAACATAACAAGGGTTTCTAAGTTTTTATGACTAGGGTTTACCAAGTGCACAAATTACATCTCACAATAACAAATAACCCATAACAGTATCAACACCATGTTTAACTCTTGCACAACCCAAGTCAACTTAAAAAAGTACTTTTGAAACAATAATACACCCTTTCTACAGAATTCATTCTGGAAGACTTAAACAAATATAACTTCCCCAATTTTTCCAAAAAGAACCCAAATGAAAGCAAATCAAGAAAGTATTGTCTACTGTTTGGATATACTAAATCCAACCGAACATAATAGAATAACCAATCCATTCACCTAAGGTTAAATTTAGTTTCATTTAAAAAGAAAATGAATTTTGTACTTTACTTAATAACATATCTACACGTTAAACATTTTCTTTTAAAATAAATCTTTAACTATCTGAACAATTTAAATATAATATTTTGATTTATTAAAAGTTATTTATAAAAAAATATCACATTATAATTCAAATTTTATTTTAAATTCTTATCAAATTAAAATAAAATAATAATTTAATCTCTTAATTTCTCATATGAATATAATACATTATTATAAAACATATATATATATATTATATAGCATATTATAAATATACTATATAAATAATATATATATATATATATATTTATATATTATAAGTATTATATAGCTTTAAATTAAAAGTCAAACAAATTTTAATACAAATACTAAATATTTCAAAATAGAGATTTTATTTTAGGGAAGAAACCCTAAATCCGTAGGGCCGAGCGCCGCCATTGCCGAACCCCATTGGGGCTCGGTTGTGTAGGCCGTGCCGGCACTGCCTGCAAGGCAGTGTCGAGCGCTGCCCCATAGCCGACTCCCAAGGGGTCGGCCGTGGGATAGCCCCTGCGGCTACATTTCATGCGGTTTGTATACTATTCAATAAAAAATAATTCCATAGATTTTGAAAAATTTGCATGATGGATTTAATACATCTATTTTCCATATTTAAAATAAATTCTTTTAAAAAAATTTCGGCAAATAACTAGTCACGTACAGCGATTTACGAATTTATTAATTCATTTCTTTCAGAACAGTAATTATATATATATATGTATTCGTATATGTATGTGTATATATTCATTACTGCTATATATACATATATGAATACATATATATATGTAAAATTCAAGAAAAACAACTTAATACAGAAACTGGGCAATATTTATCAACAGGGAATTTAAAAAAAGAAATTACAATCCCTTCTAATATTTAACAATTTTTCCTCTGTAATAGAAAACCCTGTTTTGCCCTTTTTATTTCTTTACAGTTTCTTGTTTTCACAGTTTTCACAGAGATTTGAAATAAGACAACAAAAAGTTTCTTTACTATCACAACTAAAATTCTTCACAGATCCATTCCACTGTTTGAATAAAACTTTACCAAATTTTCAAGAACACAGGAAATACAAAGCATATCTTTTCTCTAACTTTTAAAGAAAGAACAAACAAAACAAGAAAAATACCTGAATTAAGATAATTGCCTGTAGAGAATTCCTTTTGCCTGTAGCATACAAATCCCCAAATCTTCCTCCAAAAGAAATTCTTCAAATCCAAGAGAGCTTAACCAACCACCAAGATCCTCCAAGGGATCTTCCACAAATATACAACCCCAGAGGAAATAACAAATCCTCTTAGAAAATAAATTTTACACAGCAAGAATTTTTTTTTTGTAAAGGCTCTGATAATTTCCCCGTGAGAAAAATTGAATAGCCTCTGTAATTTCCAAATCCTCAGATAATATCCGTCAACAACCTCAACAATAATCAATTAAAGCACTGGCACACTTGTCGAGAAGTGGTTACCAAAATATTTTCTCCACTTCTCGGCAATTTGCCAATTCAAATTTTGCATGCAAATTTTAATTTTATTTAATTTTAATTTTACAACCACTATACAAATCTCATGCATATTTTTTTTAATTTAAATTTACAATTTTTCCATAATTTATTTAATTTTCAAATATAACTATTTACTCACTTAATATTTTAATTTAACTAATTAATTTATTTAATTAAATAAGTTTGATCTTTTATAATCAAACCATTTAACCAAATAAGCTAATTAATTAATTAAATAATCAAGCAAGTAATTTCTTTAACATTTAAAATTAATTTAAATAACAATAATTTAAAACACAATATTCCAACATTAAAAATTAACCAAATTTATTTTTTTTTCAAATGATTTATCCAAACAGAAATTGACAATACAACCTATGACTCAAACTAAAGACAGACAAAGTACTAAGACCAGGATTATAGACTAGGCTAGGATAAACCAAACTACTATCTCGCGATCAACGTTTCCATTGATTCTTGACACGCTCAGACCTGAGTACCCAGGTGGAGTCGGTGTCATGTACCTGCAATTCCTGCAACCAAGAAAATAACGTGCATACAAATATATATATATATATATATATATATATATATATATATATATATATATAGCATTAAATAGACACACCGTGCGGAGAAAATCACAGATATCGCGTAGGGTATTCGCAAGCAAGTGATGCGGTTCTGTTCTCCACACCAATACACGTCACAACAAACTGACGAATTAAATTAATAGTTAGTCCATCATAAACATGTATATAGCAATAATCAACTGAAATTAAACATCTACATTTTCTCAAAGCATATCAGAAATCAAACATCGCAATTATAATGTATCATCATGTCACAGAATAATCCACTATTGCTCAAAACCAACGATCAAAATATCCAAACAAGGTATTATAGTCTACAATGTAAAAACATAACAACAGAAAACATAGGCATAAATGGAGGGGTACTACACGGAGGAGAGAGGAGAATGTAGATGTTGATGTGGAGGGTAGTGATGAGAGTGATAGTGATGAGAGTGATGATGATAGTGATGATAGTAGTGATGATGATGGCAAAGATGGGGGGAGACCGAGTGTAGTAGGTACCTCAGAGCCATCGATGAGTGCACCTCGTAAGAGGCAGGCTGTTGCTTCCTCTTCAGCAGAGCGATCAGAGGTTGCGGGTTTACGTGTGCAGGTTCAGACTTTACAAGGACAGCTAACACAGGTGCAGGGATTATTAGCATAGACTCAAGCTTAGATGCAGGCACAGCTAGCTACTACACAGACATAGATTACCTCTTTGATTGGTGAGAGAGATGGGGCCAGATAGGCAGCAGCGACAACACCGGCTCAACTAGCAGGTGTACGAGCACAGTTGACCACTGCTCAGGCACAGATTACAGCCTTGACTATAGAGCGAGATATTGTCAGATAGGCAACAGAGGCAACACAGGCTACTACAGAGAGATTGCAGAGAGTGGCGGATGGGACCTCTGTGGCAGATTACATGGGTGTGTGCAAGAAGTTGAGTCCACTTTTTGGCCAAAAAGTGGAAGTGTTTTCCCTGATTTTCAGAATTTGACACATTTGACCTTAAAATTTGAAGCCCTTAGAGATGGAATCTTCAAAAAAGTCACGGATCATAAAATGTAGTACTCGGAGTCTAGTTTCCAAATATGTAATTTATTTCAATACCTAGATTGTAAAAATTGAGTTTCAATAGGCGTTTCTAAAAACCATTGTTTAAAAGTCACTTTTTTATACCATACCATGCACGTGTACGACATCCATATTTTGACCTAAATTATCATATTTTTCTAAATCCTTTTGGGAAAAGATTTGTGACTCACTAAAGCTTGCTTTTAATATTTTTTTATAATTTTTTATTGAATATTTTTTTTATTAAATATTTATTAGGCATATTTGTCATTTTGAAAAATCGTCGTGTACAACACGCATAAGATGACCTAAACTTATCATTTTTTGATTTTTTCTTTTAAACTGAAAAGAATTGTCTGAAGTTTTCTCTCGTGCAATTCGTTCCTTAAAATGTTATGTTGATCAAAAGTTATTAAAATACTAAAAAAACCTAATAATTCAAGTTTATGGACTAGTTTCATTAGAAATTAATTGAAAAATAGAAAAAATAATCAAATTATTAAAAAAAATACATATTTGGAATCTGCACTGTCTCATCTATAATGGGTTTTAATTTTGTAAAAAATTTCTGCAAAATAGGTCTTCAAACATATGTCCAAAGTCATTATTTTCCTGTGACATTAACAGGACCTTAAAGTTGCAGGTCAAACTAGGTCCTAAGCTTAGGTTCGGGTCCCCAAGCCATTTCCTGAACCAAAAAACAAGCCAAAAAACCCGCTCAAAAATTCATAATTTAAAAAACGGGATCCCATTTCAATTAAAAACAGGATCCTATTTCAAAATGGGTTCCCGTTTCATAAAAAAGACATTTTTTATGGTTCTATGAAACGGGATCCTATTTTGTAAAATGGGATCCCATTTTGAAATTCTTCCAAAAATGAAAATTTCCAAAAATGGAAATTTTTCAAAATTGGAAGTTTCCATTTTGGAAAAATTTCAAAATGGGATCCCGCTTTAAAACTTTCCATTTTTGAAATTTTCATTTTGAAAATTTTCAAAATGGATCCCGCTTGATCCCATTTTTAAACTAGGCTTAGGATCCAAAGAACGGGATCCCGCTTTCTTAAAAAACGGATCCCCGCTTTTAAACGGATCCTGCAAAACGGGATCCCGTTTATTAAAAAGCGGCATCCCATTTTTTGCAAGCCGAATTCATTTTTTTTCCTAAGGCAAAAACTTCCACGTTTCGTGGACTCAACTTTGTGCACTTACCCACATGCGAGAGGCTATGCGGGCAGGTGCTGAGATTGAGTTTTACAGGAGCCGTTATCATGAGTTGTGCCCCCTAGAGCAGAGAGTCAGTTATGTCCAGTCCTGCTCAGAGAGGACTCGTTCGAGGACAGTGAGCAAAGGCATGACACAGCCTCTCTCGAGAGATCTGAGAGATCCTGGGACATCTGGTGGTGGTGGTGATACTGGTGCGAGACCTGCTCCTTCTGGTGTGAGTACTACTTGAGATCATTTGTGTACCCTTCGAGAGATATATACAACCATTTTTGATATGATGTTATTTTCATCCTTTTCAGACTTCATTGTATACTTGACACTTGATGAGATATATATGATGTGCAACGGTTCGATTGATCTATGATATGTTCTACATGATTTATGTGATGGATGTATTGATCTATGATGTGTTCTACATGATTTATGTGATGGATGTATTTTAATTTTTATGTTTTATGATGATTTATTATACTAGATTGTATAGATGCATTGATGATGATGTGACATGATATTGATGATGTATTTATTTTCTTAATGAAATGCAATGTATAATATATAAAATGAGATGTAAATGAATGATGTATGGATGAAATGTAATGTATGATGGATGATGTGTAATGTATGATAGATGATGTATGGATGAAATGCCATGTATGATGTATAAAATGAGATGTATGGATGTAATGCAATGTATGATGGATAAAATGAGATATAAATGAATGATGTATGCAATGAATGTAATGTATGATAGATAAAATGAGATGTAAATGAATGATGTATGCAATGAATGTAATGTATGATAGATAAAATGAGATGTAAATGAATGATGTATGCAATGAATGATGATGTATGATAGATAAAATGAGATGTAAATGAATGATGTATGCAATGAACGTAATGTATGATAGATAAAATGAGATGTAAATGAATGATGTATGCAATGAATGATGATTTTGCAATTATATGATAATGACAATGTGATGAGATGTAAATGAATGATAAATATAATGAATGATGAAACATAATGTGCATATGATATCATGAAATGAGATTTTTTATTGTGAAATTTTTGATGAGATGAAGAAAGATTTTATATGCATGCCATTATGAAAATTGTATGTGTCAAGTATACTCAATCTTTAATAAGAAAAGATAACATTATTTGCAAATGAATCTTTGTAACTTGTGCAACCAATACTCTGCAGATGTATTATTATGAATGCAATCTATTTTTACCGTGCAAACCTATTTTATCAATGCAAACCTAAGTGTCATTCCAACAATCTTTTTATTTTGCTTTGTATCATGACTGAGCTTTTAAAATGTTGAAAGCGAATACAAGCATCAATGATATGAGATAGAACAATGATGACCTGAGTATTTCTTTCATGATATTTGATATTGCAAGTGAACACAAGCATCAAGGTATAATTAAACCGAGATGACCTGAGCATTTCTTGCGTAAACAGACAAGAATTAATCATTTTCTTAAGTGAATTGGAATGTCATCCATGATACTTGGTAGAGCACTTCCTGCGACAATTCACAAAATAATAATGACTAACTCACAAACAACAAACAAAGAAAAGGTATCATTCCCCTTCCTTGCTTCTCTAGTTTAATACATCACCGAGTAGCTCCAAAGAAATGATAAGCAAATGATAAAATGAAAAGTACAACAATTCAAATTCTACTTAATGTATTTTCAAATCATTATTTAGATTAGATCATTAATGTTGAAATGTGTGTGCTGATGTTTGTATGATGTTCTCAGACGTTTGACCAAAGAATTAACCTAAAGACCTATCCTAGGGGCCTCGGGGACTGATCAAAGATTAGTCTTGCCTACGTTATACACACAAAGACCACGTAGTTCGACTGATATAGACTCTATTTTTGTGTTTTGTGATTTTTGAATGTTTTTGCATGGATTTTCTAATTTTTTTATGTTTTTGGATTTTGATGGATTTTCTGATGTTTTTGGATCTTGATTTTCTAATGTTTTTGGATTTTGATTTTCTGATGTTTTTGGATTTTGATTTTTTGATGTTTTTTGGAATTTTTCAAGTATCGTCACTTGGTGTTGTCATGTTTGATTGCCTTTCCATTTAAGCTGAAAGTCCATTGTACCAAATAACACTAGGATGTTGCCCCCAAGCTAGGGTAAAACATGATATCCCCGCTATGATATGGATAGTGATAATGATTATCTCAAATGATAGATGGAAATGATATGAAAGGAAACAATCATAACAAAACTATACCTAATAGATAGAAGAGCTGGTGAAAATCACAAGTAGCGCTTGTTTGCCAGGTTTTCATCACTTGTTTTTATTGTGTCCCTCCTTTTTTTTTGCATTTTTTTTTTATTTTATTTTTTTCTTTTTCTGTCATCATGACGCTTGTTTGCCAGGTTTTCATCAAGACAACCTTACTGACCGTGCACTAGGTATCCTCAAGTATAGAATTGCCTGAGATGAATGCTGTTCATGGGTTCCTCCAACATATCTCCTTCTGGTGTAGACAGCTGGTATGCTCCTGATCCATACACTGATATAATGACATAAGGCCCTATTCAGTTAGGTTCAAACTTTCCCTTCTTTTCTCTGTCTGCTTGATTTCTAGGGTTTTCCCATAGGACCAAGTCTCCGATTTGGAAGACTCTAGGCTTAACCCTATGATTATAGTTCCTAGACATCCTTTGTTGATAGGCTGTCAAATGATTGATAGCTTGTTGTCAACGTTCATCAAGTAGTTCTAGTTCTTGAAGTCTAGAGATCCTGTAATCCTCATCTAAAATGAGTCCCTTTAGTGAAACTCGAAGGGATGGAATTTCTACCTCAATAGGTAATATTGCCTTTGATCCATAGACAAGAGCATATGGTGTAGCTCCTGTTGGTGTTCTGATGATAGTCCTGTAAGCCCAAAGAGTAGGGTTAAGTTGAATGTGCCAATCACGCCCTACCTCATTTACAGTCTTCTTGAGAATCTTTAGGATTGTTTTGTTTGAAGCTTCTGCCTGTCCATTACCTTGAGGGTAATAAGGGGTTGAAAAGTGATGTTGGATGTGGAACTTTTCACACAGCTCTTGGACATCTTGGTTCTTGAAAGGCCTGCCATTATCTGTGATGATTGACTAGGGTATCCCATATCTATAAATGAGATAATTAAGTATGAAAGATGATATCTACTTCCCAGTGATTGTGGTTAGGGGAACTGCCTCCACCCATTTTGTAAAATATTCTATTGTGGTGATAATGAACTTATGTCCATTAGATGAAGATGGGTTAATTTTCCCTACCAAGTCCAATCCCCACTGACAGAAAGGCCATGTAGTTGTGAATGGATGGAGCTCCTGTGCTGGTGCATGTATAAGATTGCTATGAATTTGACATTTTTGACATCTCTTAACAAACTGGTAAGATTCTTGCTCCATGTGCAGCTAGTAATACCCCAAATGAAGTAGTTTCTTGGCTAAAGATAATCCGCTTGAATGTGTGCCACAAATTCCTTCATGGACCTCATGTAAAGCATAAGCAAATTTATTATGTTCTAAACAACACAAAAGAGTACCACCTAGGCCTCGATGGTAAAAGGTGTCAACAATAATGGTATGTTTGGCGGATTGGCATATGAAGTTGCACTTTTGGTTGCGAGAAAGATCTAGTGGTAAGATATTATCTTTTAGATAAGTATAAATGTCTCCATAAATGGAAGATTGGTCACTATCCAAAATGGTTATGGTTTGGGATTTGGGATTTGCGTATGCAGGATTTGACACTTGTTCCATAATAAATCGATAATGATCTTGTGTTTCAGGCATTTGCAGAAGAGATGCTATTGTGGCCATGGCATCTGCTGCTTTATTCTCTGATCTTGGTATCTGCTCAAATTTGATTTCTATGAAGTATTTTCTTAGATCATCTACCAGTCTCTTGTATAAAATTAGTGTGTCATCCTTAGTTTGGTAATCATTGTTGACTTGATAGATGATTAACTGAGAGTCTCCATACACCTGTAGTTCTATGATTTTCTAGTCAATAGCTACTTTAATTCCAAGGATCAAAGCTTCATATTCTGCCACATTGTTAGTGCAACAGAAGGTAAGCTTGTAAGATTGTGGAATTGTGTGCCCAAGAGGTGTGACAAATAAAATTCCTGCCCCTGATCCATGTTGTGTGTAGGATCCATCGAAGTAGAGTTGCCATGGTTGTGTTGTAATATTGAGGATATCTGCATCGGGAAATTCCATGGTCATAGGATGACTATCTGATAATGGAGCTTCTGCTAATTGGTTAGCAATGACCTATCCTTTGATAGCTCGCCTTTCAACATACTGAATGTCAAACTCACTGAGGAGCATGACCCACTTTGCCAACCTTCCTGTTAAAGCTGCCTTGCTCAGTAAATACTTGAGGGGATCAATTTTTGCAATGAGCTTGACAGTGTGAGTGAGCATATAGTGTCGCAATTTTTGTGTTGCAAATACTATTGCTAAGCATGATTTTTCAATGAAGGTGTAGTTTAGTTCATGTCCATTGAGTGTCTTGCTGATATAGTATATTGCCTGTTCCTTTCCTTCTTTATCTTCTTGTGCTAGCAAGGATCCTAAAGAAATATTTGTTGTTGCAATATATAGCAACAATGGTTTGTCTTCACTGGGTGGCACCAAGATTGGTGGTGTCATTAAATAATGCTTGATTTGATTGAAAGTATTCTCACACTGTTCATCCCATTTAAAATACACATTTTTATGCAAAAGATGGTTGAATGGATGACACCGATTTGCTAGTTGAGAGATGAATCTTCTGATGGATTGTAGTCGACCTTGTAGAGATCTTAATGTACTGATATTCTTAGGAGGTGGCATTTCCACAATGGCTTTAACTTTTGTTGGATCTGCTTCAATTCCTTTTATAGAAACTATGTATCCAAGGAGTTTTGCTGATGTTACTCCAAAGGCACATTTCTTAGGATTTAATCTGACTTTAAATTTCTCCAACCTGTCAAATATTTTGGCAAGTATCTCTAAATTTCCTTCTCTAGTGTGAGATTTGGCTAAGATATCGTCCACATAGTCCTCCATGAAGGTGTGCATCATGTCATGGAAGATTGTTGTCATAGCTCGCTGGTATGTAGCTCCTGCATTCTTTAACCCAAAAGGCATGATGTTCCAGCAAAAGGTGCCCCATGGGCATGTAAATACTGTCTTTTCTTGGTCTTCAGGAACTATTTTGATTTGATTGTATCCTAAAAATCCATCCATGAGTGATAGCATTTGATGGCCAGCTGTTAAATCTACAATCATGTCTATGTTTGGCAAAGGAAAATCATCCTTTGGACATGCTCTATTTAAATCCTGAAAATCAGTACATATTCTGTTGGTGTGATCTGGTTTTGAAATAGGTATAATGTTGGATATCCATTTAGCATAATCAATAGATCTGATAAATCCAGCATCTAGTAGTTTCTTCAAATCATTTTTTACCAATAATGCAACATGTAGATGCATTTTTCTCAGTTTCTGTTTTACTAGTTTAGTGCCAGCTGGTAAAGATAAGTGATGCATAATAAGATCTGTGTCTAAACCTGGCATGTCAGAGTATGACCAAGCAAAATTGATGTATCGTTCTTCAAAGAATTTGATAAAATCTGGATTTTTTGTATCTGTCATGGATGCTGCCAGGTGTAGTATTCTTGCTTTCTCTGCTGTGCCAATATCAATAGGTTGTGTGGGTTCTATCAACACTGATGATCTTTCATGGTAATGTTGTGGGAGGATGTCAAGCCTTCCATCCTTTGGTGCCTTAATGAGGTTTTCACCATTGGATGCGTTCTTTGTTTTTACTATTTTAGGATCAAATACTGCCATAGAATGGTTTTCACCATTAGATCCATCATTTATTTCCATACTTTTGCAACTGAAAGACTTGGCACCCTCCTGCCTAAAAGCATCGTTAAAAGAAGCATTGGTAGAACAAGTATCGGATTCTTCACAACAAAGGTAGTTAATAATAGCGGAGTCATTGTCAAAAACAAGGAGATTGATGGGGTGTTGAGGTTCCCACTCGATAAGCTCGGGATGCAGTAAAGGCAATGAATCATTAGATGGGTTGAGGTTAGCGATTGTGAAACCTCAGACGGAAATGTCATCCAGATTGTTAGTGGTTATGTCGAGGCCTACGAAGGTATTTTCTTCTACATCATTTATCTCAATCGATGTCCGTTCATCTTCACTTGAGTCATTGAAATTTTGTGTTTCAAAGACAATAGGATTAAAACTCGAGCTTTGACCCTCCTCACATTTGGGGGTATACTTAAATTGATAACATCAATCTGAATATCTTCATAGGAAACATCTGATAAGTTGTCCCACTCATTCATTTGAATCTATTTCAGAATTATCTCTCATTTGAAGAATACGCTCCACAGTTTTATTGGTGATTTCTGCTCTTGCTTCTTCTGTGTATCCTAGTTCAGTTCTGCCATTTTGCTGAATTGTGAGAACTTGGATTGGTTCCGTTACACTTTGTTTCCCTTGGTCAAGAGATCCTTGTTCTGCTGCATATCCTAGTCTAGTTTTATCCTTATGTTGGAGCATGAGTGGCTAGATTGGTTTTTTTATGCCTTGTTTCCTTAACCCAAGAGGTCTCTGTCCTAAATATCCCATCTTCTCCAGAATAGTTTTTCCCTTTCCATATTGATTTGTCTCTATGATATTACTCGTGGAAGTGGAAGCTTCCTCATCCCTATAAAGCCAATTTAGTATGGCCTTATCTTCTGATTCTTCATCTAAGTTTCCAGCTTTTACAAATCTGCCATCTAATGCCGTTGTAGATTGTGCTGATTTTTGGGTGGTTGTAGATGGCTGTCCATATGTTTGTAAGGAGGGTAACATCTGTGATAGATGGAAAGAGTGTCCGACACCATATTCACTTATTCCTTTGTCACTTATATGTACTTTGTTGGTGAATTGGTGCGAGAGTGAAGCCAATTTGAAGCCACTTTGATATGCCATCTTCAACATTTGAAGGGTGAGATTGTGCCATCTTGATTTCTTGTGATTTTTGTTGTTTTGGAAGCCACTTTGATATGAAGCTTTGCTGTTGCTCAACATTAGATGAATATGATGTGCTAACTTCTCTATTGTGAGGTATTAATGTATCTTGAGATGTTTTCAATGTATGACAAGCTTGGGTGTCATTATAGTCTGCTGTGATTGTTACCTCTTGTCCATTGATGAGAAATTTCAGGCATTGATGATAGGTGGAAGGTACTGCTTGCATATCATGAATCCAAGGACATCCCAATAGTATGTTGTATGTCAGTTCCCTATCTAAGACTTGACAAACCACATTTTGGACAATAGGTCCCACTTGAATGGGTAATATGATCAACCCTTTAGAGGATCTTTCTTCCTCATCATATGCTTTGATTGTGATTTTTCTTCTTGTATCAATCGCTTCATCTGAGTATCCTAGTGCACGAATCAGATTTACGGTACAGATATTTAAACTAGCCCCTCCATCTATTAGGACACGCTTTACACGATATTTATGGATGAGGACTTCAATGTGAAGGGCGGAATTATGTGGATGGGTGAGTGATACATCATCATGTTCAGAAAATGAAAGGCAATGAGGTGCAGATAGATGTCCCACCATAGCTAGGAATTGACATACATCCAAATTGTTAGGTACCATGGTTGATACAAGAGCTTGCTCAAGAACCTCTTTGTGCAATGGGGAGATCTTTAAAAGTTCCAAGATGGATATTTGGGCCGGTATTTTCTGTAATTGATCGATGAGATTATATTGATTGGGGGGAGGATCTATAGATTGGGATGATAATGATGCTCCTTTCAATATAACTTTGGATTGTGCCCTTGTTGTGGCATTAACCGGTTGGTGCTCTTGTTTCCCTTTGAGTGTGATTACATTAATTTTGTTTTCATATTTGTCCATATGTTGTACCAAATTTGTAGGTGTAATGTCATTGTTTCGATTGATTTGATTGCATAACTCCTCATCCTCCTTGGCAACAAAAAAACAAAGGATCATTGTGTCATAAACATAACCAACATTCTTTCCTTTGCTATTTGCGGAAGAGGATTCTCCCTTCTGATAATTGGGTAGAGGATTTTTGAATGTTATATGATCTTTGTTTGTTTGGTGCCCCTCTACAAATACTTTCTTTTGATCTATAAGGTCTTGTACTGCATGTTTTAATTACCAACAATTTTTAGTCATGCGACCTTTATTCTAATGGTAGTGACAGTAATGTGAGTCATTCCACCATGATGGTTTGACTTGAGGGTCCCAATTTCTAGCCTCTTGTACTTGAATAAGTTTTTCATCTAAAATTTCTTTGAGGACTGATTCCAATGATTTCCCTAATGGCGTGAATTTTCATTTATTGGATGGTTGTTGGAATGATTGGGTTTTTGTTTCTCCACTGTTTTGATTATTTCCTTGATCACTACTTTGTTTGACATTAGAATCATTTTTTTGTTTGTTTGTAGTGGTTGGTGTCAAGGTGAATACTGGTTTGGATGTGTGTGTATCGATCATGGTATCAGTATTCTTATTCTTTTGCCAAAATCTTGGCTTATTGTTGTTGTTGTTAGAGGAATTGCTATTGTTTGAACCTTCAATGAAGTGTTTGATTGTTCCTCTTTTGATTAGAGCCTCTTTGATTTTGAGCCCTTTTTCGATAACTTGTTCAAATGTAGACGAACATTGTAAGTCCAATCTGCAATTCATATCATCCACTAGGTTATCAATGAACATCTCTATCTTCTCTTCTTCAGGAATAGATCTAGGGTATTTAGCAAATAGCCTTCTCCATCATTGGAGAAAGGAAAGAAAATTTTCACCCTTTGCTTGTTTGGTGTTGTAGAGTTCTTTTAAGGTCACCCCATGTTGGATGTTGAATAAGAAGTGCATTATGAACCTATTGATCAGTTCTTCAAAAGATTGGATCCCGAGTTCCATTTTAGAAAACCATTCCATGCAAGTGTTTCCTAAGCTTCTTGGAAATAATCGTAGTAAGTAAGAGTCCTTGTGTGTGAACTCTATGCTCATGGCTCTAAATTCCCATATGTGATCAAATGGATTGGTTCTTCCATTGTATTTGTTGTACATCGGGTATTCACAATACCGTGGAAATGGTATCATGTTAATGCTTGGGTCGAATGGATAAGGGAAAATGTCTTGTAAGGAATATCTTTTTGTTGGCCCTTGTTGGATATTTTGGAACTGCAATTGTAATTGTTGGATTTATTTTGTCAAAGCATCTACTTGATTTGGATTTTCTATACTAGTTGGGTTAGGTGTGGTCATTTCCTTGAGTTGATTGACATCAAAGTCTTTAGGAAGCTTAGCACCTTTGTCAGCTAATAATAGAAGATACTTTTCCATATCTTGCTCTAGCATCTTTTCCATAAATTTATGGAAATGAGGGTCTTGTTGAACTTTCTTGATTTCTTCTGCAGTTATTTCTTTCTCTTGTGAATTAGTGAGAGGATCAGTGTTGCTGTATCGTCCCCAAGGGTTTTCTTTAGCCATGGCTGCTATTATTTTGTTTTCTTCTTGTTGTTGTCTTTGATATGCTGATCGTGTGAAAATAGGCATACAAACTTTTTACTCTAGACTTTGATCTTGGATTTTTGATTTGAATAAGTGTTGTTTTTAATGAAGTTTTTGATAGAACTACATTAAAAAATCTGATTTAGTTGTGTCTAGTTTTGTGATGAAAGGATGATAAAAATCCTTGATAGGGAAATTTTGACACAAAAACCTTAGATTAATGATGATTAATAAGGACACTTTGGAAGAGATTTCAAGACCTAGGAGTAATAGTAAAGTTTTCTCTCCTTTTTGTATGATTCAAGTGTTTTGGACTATGGAAAAAATGTTTTGGATTGATGAAAACCTTGTTTTTGATGTGGGAAAACTGACAAACTATCTTACTAACTCTTTGTTATTCTGACCTTCTGGAGCACTAAAACAGAGACCCGACGTGCTAAAATAGATCCGTGGCACGCTAAAATAGAGCCGTGACGTGCTAGGACAAAGACATGAGGCGCTAACACAGAGACCCGAAGCACTAAAACAGAGCTACGACACACTAGAATAGAGCCATGACGCGCTATCACAAAGATGCTAAGCGCTAAGACAGAGACTCGACGTGCTAAAATAGATCCATGACGCGCTAGGGCAAAGACGTGAGGCACTAAGACAGAGCCGTGACGTGCTAAAACAGATCTGTGATGTGCTAAGGCAGAGACATGAAGCGCTAAGATAGAGATGCGAGGCACTAAAATAGAGACCCGAAGCACTAAAATAGAGACGCGAAGCGCTAAAACAGAGCTATGACGGGCTAGGACAGAAATGCGACGCGCTAAGACAAGAAACTATCTTACTCTATGGAACTCACTTGGTCTGGTATCGTATTGTATGGCTGGTTGTGGAATGTATTCTGGATGAATTCTTTGACTGTGATTGTGGTGTTACCTAAGAGCCCTTCTTTGATAAAATGCTTGTGAATCTAAGGGAGCTACAACATAGTCGTCCGTATAACCTCTAGAGAAATCGTGATATCTATGAATAAAAGTCCTATGTTGGAGTAGAAATTTCCTACTTTGATATAAAAATCGTTGCTTTCTCAGGAGTTGTTTGTATGTAAGTGTTTTCTTTGGCTTTCTGATTCATTTGACAAGAGATTTCTTGAAAAATTTGGTGGATACCCAATCTCAAATCATGAGAATTTCACAAGTGTTTGATTTTGAAGTTTCTTGTGATGATCTTATCTGAATTTAATGAGAGAAAACACAGCAAGAAAGAATAGAATGGTTGACTTTAAAATCCTAGAATCTAAACAGATAGTGTATGTTCTTAAGAATCAAGCATGATTCTTCTTGATTTTCACTAGTTTATAACAGATAAGACACTTTAGATAGACTCACTCCTAGAGACAAAAGGTCATTGTTATATACTCGAACGACCCACAGCTTGGAATTGCGTCGACTCACATAGCCATGTCACCCCCTAGAGGGCGCCCATGTTTCTGTCTTTTCTAGGTGCATACTCAGGGTGACGGAAGTGGATACCGGATCCCCTGAGCAAACAGTCCTTGGCAATTATATGGTGAGTGCTTGAGGGTAGATTCTTCCTCGCCCCTGCACCGCCGAGTATTACAATGTTCAGGAACTAACAAGCGTGCTTCTATTTCTAGGTTCTTAGATAGGGTTTCCATTCAGAGCGGCAAATGGATAAACTCCCTCGAGAGACCTCCCAATCTTTAGAACAAAGATTTTGGGGATGGTTATCCTGCACACTTCCATTGAAAGAGGGTTTCCCCAAATTCACATAAATTTTTAAGTGGGTTGGAATACCATGGCTTTTGGCTATCCCCACTTAGGTTGTTCCCGTAGGGTGAGTACTTTTTCCCACTATGGTAGGCCTGTCTAAATGTTTTAATAAAAGCTTGAAAATGCGTAAAGAAAAAGTGAGTCTAGTATTCTGATGCACCTAGTTAAGGGGAGAGCATAAACCTATCACCCAATCATAGTAGAGAAGTTTGTTCACTTTTAAAAACCCAAAAGACAAATGAGCTAATCTATATGGAGATATTGCTCCATAAAAGGAATGATGTTCAATTTTAATCCCACAACAAATGATGAAGTTTCTATCCTAGGATTGATCAATTTTATCCATTTGCTATTCTAGGATTGATAAATTTTAACCCATTTTCTGTCCTAGGATTGATAAATTTTAACCAAAAGGACACAAAAGAACAAAATCTGGCCACGGATGCGTCAGATCCAGATTAAAAAAATTATTTTAAAGACAAAGAGTCGAGGCGCTGAAACAGTGGATCAATGCACTGAAACAGTGGTGTGGCGTGCTAAAACAATTGAGTGGCGTGCTAAAACAGAAAACCAGCGTGCTAAAACAGACCACTGGCATGCTAAAACAGATGACTTGTGTGCTAAAAGAAACCACCAGAGCGCTACAGAATCCAGCTGACGCGCTATAAAAAACCACGGTTCTGCGAAAACTAACACGTCGATACCTGTAAGACACTTTTCACAAAATTTATGCAGAATATGGGGTTAGGCCCCACGGTGGGTGCCAAAATGGAAGCGTACAAAGATGAGGTAAACAATTGAAATATGCATCTACACTTCTAAATAAGACATAATAGCAAAGATTCAAGAAAATTTAAACTAATTTAAATGCAGGAACCTCTGAAGCTGTCCTATTGCTCTCTAACTCTAAAGATTTCTTTAATCTACTTTGCTCTCAGATTTTAGAGGCTAATTAGATTATTGAAATGACACTTAGAGAATGAGAATTCAAACTATCTCCATTCCTATATGATTAAATAATAAAGCTACTATAATGGCAGCCATGACTGCAAATGCTGAATGCTTGATGAATGTTGGATGCTTGCTTTGATGGATGCTGGATAAATGCTTGAATGCTTGATTACTTGAATGCTTGGATGCTTGGAAAACCTGCAGAGTAAGATTTCACAAGTTGGGATCCATTTCCTGTAGCCAAAGACCTGTATTTATAGCTTTCACGGTAGGACATTTGTACAGGGATACGGGATAAAAGGTTGGGATTCAATCTGGAGAATTGAATGGCATGAGATGAGAAGATGGAGTTGATCATAGAGGATTGTTCCTCCCCATGAAAACACCAGTCAAGATGAGAGGAAAGATTGGAGGAAGAAGATTGGGAGGATTTCTTGCAGGTTTTTCCCTGAAACTCTTCCCGTGAATGATAGTTGAATTAATTAGATTTTAAAAAAATCTAATTTTATTGGTGAGTGATTAAAGGAATATGATTTATGTATCAATTTAAATATTTTTGATTTATTTAAATTTAGCAAAAGAGGAATAAATAATTTAATAAATCAAACTATAGGATTTGTTTATTAAATTAAAATAAAAGGAAAATGATAATTAAATAAAAGATTCTAGGATATCTTTATTTAATTAAGAAGAAATGTGATGAGGTAATTAAATAACACAAATTATTTAAGTTGTGTATTTAATTTTAAGATAGAAGTATAAAAGAAGTAATAATGATAATAATTAAATAAAACAAAGTTTTTAATTTTGTTTATTTAATTAAGAGAGAAATAATATGAAATAGAAGAATTAATAATGAACTTAATATAAATAAATATTTCTATTTATTTATTAAGTAGATGAATTTAAAATTAATTAATCAAATAAGTCGTATTTAATTAATTAGATTCTCCAGACCATTTTTAGGTGTCTACAATTAAATATGGATCATGTTGGGAATTTGGTCCTACTATGAATAATAACTAATTTTCAAAAACCATTGTCAAAGGAAGACAAAGCAAAGAAGGGTAAGTCTACGAAGAAAAGGAATAGGGTTCAATTGTCTTGGATGAATAGGTCTAGTATGGGTGGAACCCACTCTAGTGAGAACCAAAATTCAACTATTGAGAAAGGTAAAAATATTAAGCTTAGTGTTAATAAGGAGAGTTAATCTCAGAGGTAAGGGGAATATTGAAGAGATTGGTAAAATCCCCACTGGTAATAATGGTAAAAGCCCTATTTTTAACCTAATAATGCAAGATGGAATCAAGATATCTCTCCCCAAGATCTTCAGAGGATTTACCCCAACTTAATATGAATAGAGAGGACATTTATAATGTCCTTGGACTTGCTAGGGATGACGTGGTTGGTCAATTTAGGCTCACCAAATGGTTCTTTGTAGAACTCAATTAAATTAATGTCAAGCTATGCTCTATGCAAAAAAAGATTGACTCTAATAGGGGAATTGAGAGTACTCTTAGGGACAATGAAGAGGATAATAATATCCATTATGAGTTGGAAGCAAGTTAACTAATGATGTTAAACAGAGAGTGAATTTGAGAACTTCACCAAGGGGCTAGAGTAGAAAATGAAAAATGTTAACCAAAATTTGGAGAAAATCATCAAGGTCAATCAATTCACTATCCATAATAGTGCTAAAGGCATCTAGATCTTGACTAAGAAGATGAATAAGATCAAAATAAAAGATTTTTTTTTTTTCTATTAATTTTGGGGAGAAGATTGATGGTGACAATATGGTTAAGGTAAACATATTAGCTTGGTTCAACAAGGGTCGAGTGCTAGAAACCATGGAAAGAATAAGTCTTAAATATGAAAAGAAAGACTATCAAATTTGGTCAATCTTCACAATTTTTTTTATCAACAGGATCTAGAAGCCACCAATAGCCTCAAGAAGTTATAGTAGTTTCTTTGCTATTGTTGTCTCTTTTTTGTTGTGTTCTTCCTACTTGTTTGCCATCGGTTGGCTATTGGTTATTTTTTTTATCTGTCAAGTAAAATTTTGTAATAGGGTTTTGGGTCCCTTCAAAACCTATTGGTAGGTTTCCATTTTTATTTTCTTATCTTTTTAGAAAATTCAATTAGTCTTCAACAAATTTTGCTATTACATTCAACCATCTTGGAATATTGAACACTATCAAGGCTTTTAGACTCAAAAACTCATCAAAAAGACTTATCTTTTAGAGAAATCCTCTCAAAGACCATCTCATCACCAATCTAGCATCTACTAAGACCCCCAACACAATCCCCAAACCAAGCATATGAGGTTTCTTTGCTACTTCTTGGAGAACCTTCACACTGCCCTGCAAAAAGGCTACAAGATTAGGCCTGTTTTACAAAGTGTCCTTCAATCTTCTCCTATTCTCATAATCTCTTGGAAAGTCATTAATAATGTTTGAAAATACTCAATTTCATAGGTTTAGTCAATTTCTTAGCCTCTTAGCCATTGTTCCTCGAAACCCTCAATTTCCTTCCAAATACTTAGGGTTTTTAGGTTTTCAGCCTTCTAAGGCCTTCCAAGCCAAATAAGGCATAAAATTACTTAAATAAGGTATACAAAGGAATTTCAAACTATTTACAAGTCATGGCCATCAACAAATAATCCAAAAAACACTATTGTCCTAGTTATTCTTATGTGAACAAGACTTTATTTCTCACTGTGGTGGCATTCTATAGTTAACAATCTACCTTATTTCCACTCAAAAACACAAAAAAGAATATACTAATCTAACTCCATGCCTTCCCACTAAGCAATAGGTCCAAAAAAGTAAGTGAGGAAGGCTTAGATCATTTTGAAACTTTAACCAGTGCTTCACTGCCTTGTACAATCACATCATAGAGTCTCACTATTGTGCTCTCCTAGTTTGTGAATAAGGCCTTAAAATAGGTTCATAAGCATGCTATTTCCATGTCCTTTGAGAGTCACAAGGGTTTAGAATATCAAACTACTTGTATGGCCTATACAATGAAGAAATAACACAAAAATATTTTGAAAATAGAAGGAAATCAATAAATTAACAAAGAATTACTGCCTTTATTCAATAAATATTCACCACTTTTGGTCCAACATCCTTCCCTCGTGACTTTTAAAGAAATTTTAATACATTTTGAATCATAGAAAACCTTTCCCAATGCCTACAACCACCATGTAACCACCTTAACCCACTTTTGGCTTAAAAACACTATTATAGACAAATAAGTGCTAAATGGGCACTATTAGAAAGATTGTTGTTTTAAGACACCAAGAACTATTTGGAAACCTTTATTTTACCTTTAATATGATTTCTAAACTCCTGCCTTGCACCCCTATTTACAAATTCAAGAACTTTCCTTCAAGAGGCTACAAAGACTCTTAGGTGCAAGATTACACATTTTCAACCCAAATGACTCAAGATGTTTGTAATTACCTTAAGATTGGTCTTTTTAGACCTTATTAAGCCTAAATAAGCACAAAATTTCTTCTATGAATCCTAAAAACCTATCATTAACTTTGCATGACCTTCAAGCATAGAGATGTGGAATTGAGTGGTTAGTTGCTCCTGCACCATTCATCCCCCTTAAAAGAAACCCAGGCCTCATGAGCTGGTGTAGATACCAATATCTCCAAGCATCATGAAGACTCCATTGACCCACCAAAACACTCCACTAATTCATGTATATTGGTTGTGCAATCTACCTTGCATTTCTAACTTGTTGGAGTGCATCCACATGTACATTAGCCTTGCAATCGATCCTCAGACCAATCAACTGTCTTGTATCCTTTTCTTGACCAAGATGTGATTGTTTACCCTGCATTGTACCTGCAAACATACATATGTCAATAATATTTTTATTTTTACTCACTTTCCTTTCTTACTCAGGTGTACAATTGTCTTTTCCACCCTATTTTGCTTGTCCTTTACTCATTGCCTCATTATCTTTCTTTACCACTGCCCTCTCAGCCTTTCCACTCATTGTACTGGAAAAATTTGATTGTTTCTCAACTTCATTCATAACCACAGGGCACTCTATAGTACCTACTAACACACTGTCCATACTCATTGTCCTTACCTCCTTTATCTTTGTATTTACCTTGTGACCTGCTGTTCCTGGACATTGTTAGTCCTCAAAACAACATTAGGATCTACCATTCTATTTTCTTTCACAACATTTATAGGCTCTTTCATCCAACACATAATAACCTTTTCCTTACATTTCTCATCCTCTACCCAAGGATTTAAAACAAACTTTTGACCATCTTTTATGATTGTATGCTTGTTTTACATCTCACCATACATAGCACACCTATCATACTGCTAGGGTCTTCCAAGGAGTATGTGACAATAGTCCATTGGTAGAATGTCACAAATAACACTATCTTTATACTCACCTATTTGAAAATCTACAATAGAGCTTTCTCATTTACTAATAATTATTGACCATCACTTAGCCAAGATACCTTGTAGGGAAAATCATGAGGGATTCTTTTCAAATTTAGTTTATTCACCATTTCACAAGAAACCATGTTTTCAATTGAACCTAAATCCACTACTATCTTACATACTTTACCTTGTACCTTGCAATTGATTTTGAAGAGTGCTTTCCTTTGTGGGGGTTCTTCAGGGATTGGTACCTTGAGAAATGTTCTTCTAATCATCAAATTCTCTCCAACTTCTGATGTGAGGCTCACTACAGGTGAAGTCACACTCTCTTCATCTTCATGCACTAGTTGAACCCTTTTTCACCTTTACTTCCATTTGATGAAGCACCAATCTTCTCAGGACATTTGAAAGATGGATAGCCAAACTCATTACAAGTATAACATCTACCTAAAAACATATTGTTAGAATTCCTACCTCCTCTAAATATGCCTCTTGTGCCTCTCCATCCACCTCTGAAATCAGATTGTTCTTGACCTTTCATGGCATCTTATTGATTATCATTGGTTAAATTTGAACTAGACATGGATCCTCTTCCTATTGATGCATTACCTCTACCTCTATCTGCTTTGTCTTTCCTTCTCTTCATTTTATCCTCCACCCTGATTGCCATTTGATAACATTCCTCTACAGTTCTAGGGTTAGCCAAAACCAATTCATCTTGTATGTTTAACCTTAAACCACCCATGTATCTTGAAATTTTTTTATCCTCATTCTCATGATGACCAGATCTTATACTTAATTTATATAACTCCTCAGTATAAGACTTAATATCCATTTCCCTTTGTCTTAAGTTTTGTAATCCCTTAAATAATTGAACTTGATGATCCTTGGGTAAGAATTTACCTTTGAATTTTGATATCATCTTGTCCCATGATGTGATCTTAGACTTTCCTTGATTTCTCCTCTCAAATTGAAAGTAATCCCACCATACCAAAGCATGGCCTTGCAACTTAGTCTTTGCAATCTTGAATATTTTCTCTTCAGGAACCTCATCACATTCAAAATGGTTATCTAATGCGGTAGTCCAATCAAGTAGTTATTCATCATTTAAACTACCACCATACTTATGAACATCAATTTTTACCTTAGGCTTGTCATTCTTCACTGCCTTCAACAAATTTACAATTCTTTGATTTTATGGAGTAAGCTCTTCTTCCACATCTTCAAACTCATCATCTTCCTCTTCATATGACTCAATTTCTTACACTTGTCTTTTTTTTTTTGTCTCTCGGGATATGATCCTTTCTTCTAACTCTTTGAGTTCCCTTGCATGCCTATCTTTCATCCCCTTCATCTCTTTAGCCATATCATTCTTCTTTGGAGGCATCTTGTCAACCTTGCCTCTTCTTCAACCTGCAAAATGAAAACAAAATATACTCCTTGATTTGATACCACTATGATGCAGAGTCAAGATGGAGAATATTCAATCAGTCTTCAACAACTTTTTCTATTACATTCAACCATCTTGGAACAATGAACACTATCAAGGCTTTTAGACTCAAAAAATCATCAAAAATACTTATCTTTTAGAGAAATCCTCTCAAAGACCCTCTCATAACCAATCTAGCATCTACTTAGACCCCCAACACAATCCAAAAACCAAGCATATGAGGTTTCTTTGCTACTTGGAGAACCTTCACACTGCCTTGCAAAAAGGCTATAAGATTAGGCCTTTTTTACAAACAAAGTTTCTTTCAATCTTCTCCTATTCTCATAATCTCTTGGACAGTGATTAATCATGTTTGAAAACACTCAATTTCATAGGTTTTAGTCAATTTCTTAGCCTCTTAGCCATCGTTCCTTGAAACCCTCAATTTCCTTCCAAATACTTAGGGTTTTTAGGTTTTCAACCTTCTAAGGCCTTCCAAGACAAATCAAGGCATAAAATTACTTTCCTAAGGTATATAGAATAATTTCACACTATTTCCAAGTCAGGTCCATTAACAAATAATCCAAAACACACTACTGCCCTAATTATTCTTATATGAACAAGACTTTATTTCTCACTATGGTGGCATTCTATAGTCAACAATCCAACTTATTTCCACTCAAAAACACAAAGAAGAATATACTAATCTACCTCCATGCCTCCCCACTAAGCAACAGGTCCAAACAGTAAGTGGGGAAGGCTTAGATCATTTTGAAACTTCAATCAGTGCTTCACTGCCTTGTACAGGTAGATCACATAGTCTCGCTATTGTGCTCTCCTAGTTTGAAAATAAGGCCTCAAAATAGATTCATAATCATGCTATTTCCATGTCCTTCAAGAGTCACAAGGGTTTAGAATATAAACCTACTTGTAACACCTGCACAATGAAGAAAGAACACAAAAATATAATGAAAATGGAAGGAAATCAACAAATTAAGAGAGAATTACTGCCTTTATTCAATAAATGTTCACCACTTTTGGTCCAAAAGCCTTCCCTTGTGTATTTAAAAGGCCTTTTAATACATTTTGAATCCTAGACAACCATCCCCAATTCCTACAACCACCATGTAACCACCTTAACCCACTTTTGGCTTAAAAACACTATTATAGACAAATAAGTGCTAAATGAGCACTATTAGCAAGATTGTTATTTTAAGACACCAAGAACTATTTGGACACCTTTATGTTACCTTTAATATGATTTCTAAACTCTTGCCTTGAACCCCTATTTACAAATTCAAGAACTTTCCTTCAAGAGGCTACAAAGACTCTTAGGTGCAAGATTACACATTTTCAATCCAAATGACTCAAGATGCTTGCAATTACATTGAGATTGGTCTTTTTAGACCTTATTAAGCCTAAATAAGCACAAAAAATTCTTATATTAATCCTAAAAATCTATCATTAACTTTGCATGACCTTTAAGCATAGAGATGTGGAATTAAGTGGTTACGTGCTCCTGCACCATGGCTCAACAAGGGTCGAGTGCTAAAACCAATGGAAATAAGAAGTCTTTTAAATATGAAAAGAAAGAATTATCAAATCTGGTCAATCTTCACAATTTTTTTTATCAACAGGATCTAGAAGGCACCAATAGGCTCAAGAAGCTATAGTAGTTTCTTTGTTATTGTTGTCTCTTTTTTGTTGTGTTCTTCCTACTTGTTTGCTATCGGTTGGCTATTGGTTATCTTTGTTTATCTATTAAGTAAAATTTTTTAATAGGGTTTTGGGTCCCTTGAAAACCTATTGGTAGGTTTCCATTTTTATTTTCTTATATTTTTAGATTTTTTTTTCTAGGGATTTGGCTCCCTTCAAAACCCATTTTACCCTTAATCAAAAACCTTGAGACTATGTGATCAAAATGATATTTATATCATTGTTACAATTCAATTATCAACTATTATGGATGTACATATGAAATAATACATAAATCCACATACACATGATACTCATGAATTTACATGGGAAATCCTTTTAGAAAATTCCCACAAACAAAAGAGAGTTAGCTATATTAATTTGTGAATACAAAATCCAAATAAACTTGTCTCCTTAAACATTCCTTAATCTATAGAATTTAATACAACCTTAAAATATTATTCAAAAAATCATCACATCATCTAGCATAACCTCTATATCAACCTATTTCATCTACATAATAAACTAGATGTAACCTTGAGTTGTTAATTTGGAATCCCAACCAACTTAACCCTCTAATTGATATCAACTATCACATTTCAATCAAAAAAGAATCCTACTAATTGAATATTGAAACTAATTAGGTTAGATAACCCCATAATGACAACCAATTATTGTTTACCAAATATACCTAATAGTGAATATTTTATTTTGTAATACCACTAAGACCAAACCATTGATTATGGTAAAAGAGACATCACTTTTGATAATTTGTAATAATCTAAATATCTCCTAGAACATCTATCTATCCTTATCTATCACCACACACACTCTAACAACATAATTTATTCAAGATGCAATAGTCATTCTTAACTGAACCTCATGTGTTTATTACTATGGTGACACCAACCAATATTACACTTGCATGTAGAACCACATATAGTCTAACTCCAACCATATTATACAATACATAATTAACACTTTTTTATGGTAATTCTATGATCAAAATCAATAGCAAGAACTTGCACATAATCCCAAACCTTCTCTAACTTAATAAATCTTTGTTGGTGAATAACAAACCAAAGTTCTAACAAATTATTTCTATGTACTATGTTACTAAATATCTCTAAATGGTAGATAACCAAATTCCCATGTCTAGTGAGTACTATATTGAGTAGATATTAAAATGTAAATTATTTTGAATCTTGAAGGGGTGTAATTTTTTTTCTTTTTTTGATAAAAGGAAAAGGCTTAACTATTTATATATTAATATATATGTAAAAGAATTACAACCATAATCAAATTTATAGTATTGATTATTTGAAAATATCCATATAGATCAAAATTGTGCCTAATCTATATGACACATCCACCTTTGTTTTTCTATCACAACCATAGCTATATGTTTGGCATATGCATATTTTTCATGCTATCAAAATTGTGCAACATATTTATAGCACTTATACAATAGAAATACTAAAAAAAGAAAAAAATCATATATAAAAGGACTTTATATTCATTCTTCCATGTAAGCAGTTGCTTCTTCATACCCTTGGCGAGTTTCATTTAAATCAATTTCATTTTTTCCCTTGCCCTCTTGAAGATTATCCTTCTCCCCTTGACCTTCCATAGGGCCATGATGATTCAGAGGTATGAGGATGGACAAAACAAAATATCCATGTCTTTTGTGATGATTCACCAGGAAAGAAAGAGCATAGAATTTATACTTAAAACTATCAACCATTTGATACCCCAGTTCATTTGAAAAAAAAATTAACACTCTGCACATGGCCCATGGATAATCTCTTTTCAAGCTATTCCTTATTGCCTCAAATGCTGCCTTGTAACATTGCTTGGTTTTGAGAATTTTCTTTGGAAATAGATCTCCAACAAACCCTCTACCTTTATCCAGGTTGTATGAATGTGCACATTATAACAACTTGTCATCTCCCAATAAATTTGGATGAACATGCGTGCTACATAAAGTTACTTCTTCATCTCCTTGAAAGTGTGTTGTTATATAGGTGTCTAATTTTTTTATTCCTTACTATGTATCATTTGGTTGAGTGGACAAGTGATGTATGAAAGTCCAAGGATAGTCTTGTGGTAGAATTTTTTGAGTCTAAGAAATTTGTTTAATTTAGTGATGTTACATGAAGTTGATTGGACTCTAAAATAAACTTGATTTTATCTAGATTTGTATGGATGCTTATGGGATCAATGATATAGCCTATATATTGGAAATGTGCTATATTAGAGGCACAATTTTATTGAATTTAGATTGTAACATGTGGTAGTGAATAGTGTGTAGGATGTGCAAGACATTCTCCACAAGCTCGTCTTGGGCTTGCTAAAAATTAGGGTGTCATCCAAGTAGATTTTATTCATCAAGTGCATGAATGTCATTATTGTGTTGGTTATGTCACAATGCATATCAATCCACTCATATAGTACCTCACTTTTGAATGTTGATTTTAAAACATCTTCTAGATGAATAAGTACATGTAATGATATTTTAAATTGAGATCAATATTTGTGAAGGATTGTACACCACATATATTTCCTAAAAGACAATTGATGCAAGGAAGAGGATATTGGTTCTTCATTATTATCTTATTAAGCATGTTTTAATAAATATGGAATGATCATGTGCCATCTTTCTTTGGTGAAATGACTATCAAACTACCCCATGTGGATTAGCTAGGGTTTATCTTGCCTTGATTAGTTAGCTCCTAGATTTGATATTGAACTTCATCATTATCCCAAATAGATCTATGATATAGAGGACTATTAGGCAAAGGAAATTTGGGAATCAAATAAATATTATTTTACATTTTGTAGTATGTTAAAAGATATATTTACTATTCAAATACATCCATGTATCATTATAGTACCATGCAAAATTACTACTACTATGATGATGCATGTGCAATTCTATGAGTTTGATCTCCCATAGAAATTCCTTAAGGTGAATCATGATAAGTGTTAGGAATAGGATCGCATATTAATATAACATAAAATGAATGAAAAATTAAAATATAAAACATATAGAAACAAATGTAAATGGTTCACCTATTATGGGCCACACCCATGGATAAACAAACAATCCTTCCTTTATTTTGTCTAGAAAAATGAAGGGATACAACCTACAACACATATATTACAATTTTCCTCTACGCTCTCTCATAACATCCACTCACAATACACAGTCATAATATAGTTCCCTCATGTAAAGAGGTTTTCCTTCTAGGGAAAAAAATTCCAACATAAGATTTATGATATGATCTATTATAACCTAATAGTGAATGGTCTAGATTTACTATGAAATTATAAAATTTTACAATTTAAATATGTATCTAAAATTTGGCTTTGAAAGCATTGCACTTGAACCCCCCATTAAGAGTATATATAAATTCCCCCTTGATTCCCCCTAGAATGAAATGGGATCCAAACATGACTACAAAAACCCCAAGATTTTAGACCTTTAACAAGATCAAGCTCCATTACCAAAATTGAGCATATACTTTTTTTTTTGTATAAGATAATCTTGCAATATTCCTTAGTAGATATTAAGGATATTCTAGTATTTAATGACGACTCATGAAGATAGAAGTATAAATCACCGACATGAATTAACCATCTTTGTGATTTCACTTGATACACACCATCTTTATTGTATACATATATCCTTTTATGTAGAATATTAGATTTTTTTTGCAACATGACATCATGTTTTATCGATGGGTTTAACTAAAAACTTGAAAGTACATGTTAAAGTTTTAACTAAGCATCCTTACCTTATTATAACCATACTATAGAATATGACCTCAAGTACACTTCAATAGTGACTTGAAAACTTGATGGAATCTTGCATAATGATCTTTTGGCTACCACTATTAATGATGACATTAAATTATTGATTATTAACCCAAAATTTTGTATGTAAGAGACACTCATGTTTCTCCAAGATGTTAATAGTCATGACACTTGTGTTGATACATTGAACCTCTTGAAATTAGTATCCTTGAGTTGCACATGATCTAATATTGTTTGTGTAATTTAAAAGACTATTGTATGCAACATTAAATGTATCACCATTTTAATTCATATGATTGGCATGGATTTATTTTTACCTCACTTCTTATTTCCCTTATCCTTTCTTGGTGTGAATGAAATTATGGCTTTTTCTTTTTATACAAATGATTTAAATTTTTTCTTATTCTTCTATGTAGCCGAAGTTATGGTTCAACATTAAAGGCTTGGAAGAAGCTTCTTATGTAAAGAAGGGGCTTCTAGCTCTCACACGTTTGATATACGGGTTTTTTCAGTTATGTGACTCATATTAAAGTTAATAGAGAAAATTGTCAAATTATATGTTTTGGGTGTTTTTCTGTGTTTTTGTTACACTAATTTAAATTCATGTCAAATTAGTAGTAATTTTTGTACTCCTTTGGGGCGCCGGTCCGAGCCCAGTTGGTTAAGGTGTTCCCTGTCGCAGGGCGCCCACCATGGGTTCGACTCTTCGGCGCTCCCGTGGTACCGATTGGTGTGTCCTGCCAGCACTGCCGGTCACGGTAAAAAGTTTACCGACGGTGGGGGGTTATATGGGGGGCCGTGCTGCACCCGATTCCCCTCGTTAAAAAAATAAAAATAATTTTTTTTGTACCCCTTCATATTTGTGTAAATAAATGTAGTCATATCTCGGTATCTTGGTTTTGTTCTTATTGATATAACCTATTTCATCATGTGTTGAGATTCACATGTCTTTTTTTCATTATTGTTATGAAATCCATCATATAAATATAGGAATGAATATTATTATTTTGTGATGAATACTTATTGGTTTTAATAATTTCTTAGAACTAAGTTAATATTTGTGTGTCTCCTACTAAAATTTTCTTAATTAAATTCTATATGAATTCTTCCTTTCCCTTTTGATCTTTTGGGTTTAAAAATTATAAAAACCACAAAACCATATCATACAAGGAAACTATATTTCTCAAAGATAGAGGAAGCTCATCAATTTTTTACTTAATCTTTCCAAATTTTGTAGGAATTTTTATCAGAAGTTCCTTGTGCGTGTCATTATTTTTCAAAAAATTCAAAGTGACAAATCTGTTTACCAACATATTGATATGACAAGGTGTTCCTTTGAAGATGAATCCCTAGGGGAATATTTCTTACAACTAACAAGAATTTGACCTACAAGGACTTCAATCCAATCAAAAAATTCTTCTCTAGTAATCAAAGGGCTAAATGCATGTAACTCAAGCTTCTAATGATTCAAACTAAGAATATTCTATTTTTTTTTTATCAACTTCATTGACACATATCCATAGAAATTTCTTGCTGATAATAAAGCTAACAAATACATGCTTTTTCCTAAGGCCTCTACTCAAGTTAAAAAGTTTAGAAACAAAAGTATGAAAAATCCTCACAATGATTGTATTGCTTAGTTTTTGGCTTTTCTTGGAACACTCCAAGTGTTGGATTCTCTTCACCTTAATGTAGAAGATTATTTGTATTTATCAAAATTTTTGACATAATATAGAAAGTTCATATGAATGTTTAATAGAGAAAAATATTTGTAGACTATCACAAAATAACTTATGCCAAAAAATAAAATTGTATTTCCATTCCTTTTTTGATGTTACAATCCTATATTCATCAAAGCTTGATTTTTAATGAATTTCTTTAAAACAATTCAATTTTACCAAAAAAAATCCTTTAATTATAATTATATATATATATTTTTCTCATTCCAAATGAATACCTTTATGAAAATCCTTTTAAAAAAATCTTACATTTAAATCAATTCACTAAAACAATTATCCCATTAATGAAAAAGATGATATAATTTTTACTTGTTAAAACCCTCATTAATTTTGAGTAGCCCAAAAGAAATTGACATTTTTGTTGAGTATTCTCAAGGGAAAAATAATTTTTTACTATGTGAGTGCATACATTTATGTTATAATGCAATATAGTGGGCATTCCACCTAGTAGAGTGGGAATTTGACCTAATACTTGAGTACATAACTAGCATATATATATATATATAATTTTTTAATAATATATATAAAAACATCAAGAGATATCCTTCTAGAGGTGTCTATTTTTAAATAAATTTCTCACATAAAAGTGCAATAAATGATTTGAGAAAGACATCTCTTAGTGTTTTTATATATATTATTAATAAATAATATATATGCTAGTAGCATTCATAGCGTGATATGGAAGAAAAAAATATTAGGGTTAGGGTTATGAATATGATTAGAGATAGAATTATAATTTGGATTGGAATTATCATTACAATTAGGGTTAGGATTAGGATTACACATAAAATTAGGATCAAAGGTATGGTTAAGGTTAAGGTTAGGGTTAGAGATAGAAATACAATTAAGTTTGGGGTTAGTATTAGTATTGGGACTAGGGTTAGGCTTAGAGATTAGGGTTAGGGTAAGTGTTATTTAAAAAAATTAACATTAGGGTTAGATTTAGTGTTATGGTTGAGGGTTAGGGTTAGGGCTAAGGATAGAGAAAAAAATTAGGGTTAAGGTTGGGATTAATTTTATTAGTGGGAATAGGGTTAGGGTCAGGGTTAGAGATATAATTGGTATTAGGGTTGGAGTTAGTGTTAGGGTTAGGATTAGGTTTAGGTTTAATATTAGGTTTAGGTTTAGGGTTAGGGTTATCATTTATAAAATGGGTTAAGTTTAAAAAAATGTTTGGGATGACCGATAAGGTTAGGGTTAGGTCTAGGATTATGTTTAAGATGAGTGGTAGGGTTAGGGTTGGGGTTAGCATATACAAAATGGGTTAGGTTTGGAAATAGGGTGAGGGTAAGGATTAGGGTTATATTTAGGGTTAGAGGGGTGATCTCACAATAATGGGTTACACTTTTTGGCCAAACTTGACATTGAAATCAACATTTTTCACCAGATCTTCACTTTCTTATGCCTATAGAAGCTAAACCATTAAGAATTTGAAGATGAATAAAACTAGTGATTTGTGAGATTTTTTGTGTAGATTCTAATTATATTTTTTTAAAAATTTAAAATATAAATTGTGAAACCTTTTATGTAATTTTTAACAACTTATTACTCCAACTAAACAACATTTTTAAAAAGTGATGTTCACTTTAGACCACATAAATTTTTTTGTAGAAAGGATATAATTCTAATTTTTAAAATATAGATTTGTCACAACAATATCTAGTGCACGGATATTTTTTCATAAATTTTTGTTACATAATTTTCCAAGTCAGAGTAATTATAATTTGGACAGAGGTGTACTTTGGCCTGCATAACTTTTTTTGTATGCATTTGAATTAACTTATTATTTTTTTTTGGAATAAGGACATCAATACCTAGTGCACACATGTTTTTTTTAGAATTTTTTTTCTCTATTTTCCTATTTTTTCATATGTTTGAAACAAAGAACTTGATGTTCATTGAAAAACCTACATTCACAAGAAATAAAAAATAAATATAATAATCAAATTAAGTATATTTACAATTATACTTTTTGGGAAGCTTATAATAAGGGCTACTACTTACAAAACATACATTTTAAATAAATTCATTTGATTTCCCAAAAGGTAAATCAGAAGTGCGTTTTTATCAGCATTTTGATAGGTGTAGAGGAGACTCCATTATAGTTATGGTTTAAAAATAATGAGGTTCTATCCAAGGGGGTTTGATCAAACCCTCTTAATTAAAATCATTTAAATGGAACCATACAAGTCTTAAATCATTATATTTTCTAAAAATATGCAATTTTAGGAAAAAAAATAGGATGTCCCAAAAAGTGTAACCCATTATTGAGGCAACACCCAAAGATTAGGGTTGGGGTTAACATTAGGGATACAGTTAGGGTTAAGGTTATGATTAGAGATAAAATAATGATCAATGGTAGGCTTAGGGTTATGGTTAGGTTAGAGATAAAATTGATATTAGGGTTGGGGTTAGCATTAGGGTTAGGATTAGGGTTAGATTTAGGGTTCTCATTATAGTGAGATGAGTTTTAGGGTTAGGGTTATAGTGAGATATAAAATTAGGGTTAGGTTTATGGTTAGTATTATGATTAAGGTTAAGGTTAGGGTTATTGTCAGTGTTATGGTTATGTTTAAAGTTATGATTAGGGTTAGGTTTAAGATAAGGGTAAGGGTTACAATTAGAGTTAAGAGTTACAATTATTATATTAGTATATGTTATGGTCTAGGTTAGGGTTATAGATGAAAATAGAGTTAGGGGTAGAAAAGGAATTAGTGTTACAATTAAGATATTTTATACTTGAAATATCGATTACCAATAACATGCTTGAAATACCAAATGGCAAGCCTAATTCTACCTATAACCTTAATTAAATACTAAACCTTACCCTAATTAAACTCTAACCATAATTTAACCCTAACCATAACCCTAATTATATCCCTAACCTTAACTAAACCCTAATTCTACTTATAAACTTATTATTAATTAGGGTTAGGGTTAGGGCTACCATTCAATTTCAATTAGGATTTAATAGGGGATAAAGTTCTATCAATTATATTTAGGGTTAGGTTTAGATTTGGAAGTAGGGTTCAATTAGTCTTATAGTTAGAATTAAGGTTACCATTAGAATTATGGTTAGTGTTAGAAATATGATTATAACTTGGGTTAGGGATTAATTATGGCTCAAATAGGGTAAGGTTTAGGGTTGTACAATAAAGCTTGGGGTCATGGTTAAAAGGTTAGTGTTCAAATAGGGTTAGGGTTAGGGTTCACATTCAATTAAGGTTATGATTAAGGTTAGGTTAGGGTTAGGGTTCATATTCAATTAAGGTTATGATTAAGGTTAGGTTAGGGTTAGGGTTAAAGTTGAATTAGGATTTAATTTTAATTAGGGTTAGTGTTTAATTAGGTTAATGGATAATATAAGGGTTAGGATTCAATTAAGGCTATATTTTAATTATAGTAAGGGTTAAGATTAGGGTTAAGGTTTGAAATTAGGATTAGGTTTAGGGTTTTGGTTAGGCTTCTACAATAAAGGTTGGGGTCAAGGTTATGTTTGTGGCACAAAAAGGATTATGGTTAGGCTTGAATTATTGTTAGGTCTATGATTCAATTAGGTTAGGGTTATAATTCAATATGCATTATGGTCATTCTAACATTAACCCTAATCTTAACCCTAACCATAATCAAAACCTTAACCATGACCATATTGTTGACTCTAATTATATATATATATATAACCATAATCTTAACCCTAATTCTATTTGAAATTATAGCTCTAATATTGAACCTAACCCTAACCAATATATTATTTCTAATCTTAATCCTAACCCTAATTTAAACCCTAACCCTAACTCAATTTCTATCTCTAATTATAACTCGACTCCTAACCCTAATCTTAATCTTAATTTTATCTCTAATCTTAATATAAACCATAATCCTATCAATAACCCTAATTCTATCTCTAATCGTAACCCTAAATATACCTCTAATATTAACTCTAACCCTAACTGTAACCCTAACCCAAACCTATATTGTATATCTTACCTTAACCCTTACTCTAACAATAATATTAATCCTAATCCTAATCATATCCTTACCTCTAGAACCCTAATCCTTATTTTAATAAGATTTAGATATATAGATAACTTTTAGTAATTATAATAAATTATTATAATACTTAATAATAATAATAAGAAAATAACCATAGTCTCAATTATAATTATTTATAGTTAATTATTATTCTAATAAAACAAATGTATTATTAATAATTTAAACTTAATTATAAGTTAATTAAATTTATTATCAACTATTATTATAACCAAATATTATTATAAGTATTATTGTTATAAGTATTATTAATTGTTATTAATAAATTGACTCTATTATTATTAAAATTAACTTTTTAGAAATATTATTAATAAATTATAATAACAATAAATTCATAAATAATGCATGTATAATAAATATTGACTTTAAATAATTAATATTAAAAAAAATAATTTTTAATATATTAAATTATGAATTAATAATATATTATATTATTTTTGTAATAATATTTTATTATAAGTTAGTTATTATTAACTATTATCTCTAATTATTGTGGGAGGTAGGGTGGAAAAATTGCCACATAGCATCTTTAAGTGGATTGGAATGAGGTGGATGGGGGTTAGGCTTCGTGGCAGTTGTTGCTCAAACATGCAAGGTGTGGTCCTTTCATTACATGTACAATGGTGACTTTCCTTTCATTACATGTACGATGGTGAGTTGGGAGTTTTTATGAGCCATCATGATACGATACCAGTGGAGGCTAGGGACGATTTGTTTGACTTCCAAAACATTTGATTAGGCTACTCACCTTGCCTCTACGTGTGCTCATTTGCTTGAGTGATGACAACCTTGGCATCTGCAACTTATCATATTGTTGGCATGTTGGTTGTGTACAGAATAATAAAGTAGGTGATTAATGTGGTGCATTCCCATTCAATTTTGAAGGTGGCATGGGTGACATTACTAGTTCTCTCTATGTTTGTTGAGTACTCCAACTAGCTTCAAGATGTAGAATGAAAATGGCTGAACACTCAAAATTCATTGTTGAGATGTCGATGCAATCGATTGTTTGTTTTGGGGAAGATACACCAATAGCCCTAGATTGCAAGGATCACCAAAATGCTTTTCGTGAGGTTACAGACCAATGCCTCAAGCGCATTTTGCTAAACATTGACCCATTAATGGTGGTGGCTATGAAAATGGTGCTTAGCAAGGGGCATCTGGAGCACAAGGAGGTTTTTAGAGTGAATTTATAGGTGGCTTCGAGGTTTTTGACCTCTATTCTAGACAACCGAGTGCCCAAGGTGGAGGAAAAAATTTTGATGGGAAAATTATTCAAAAAGGATCTACTGGGCAACACGGAGGAGGTTTTCAAGGTTTCCATTCTAGGTAAGGGAGCCCTATAGCCATGCGACATGGACCTAGTAAAGAACTTAGGTGAGGTAATCAAAATTTACCCTTTCCTTCTCAATTTAGAGGGGATGGCCCTGGTGAGACACAAAATGATAGTTGCAATTACAGTGAGTTTTTTAAAGGTCTTTCATTTTGGAGAGGTCAGTGACTTTGATCGGGTCAAGGAATTTGATGCCTTTGCAAAAGAAAATGGATTTTTATAAATGTTGGGTGTCCTTTGTTTCCCTTTTTCTTTGGTGTCAGGTTTGGGTTTGTTGAATGTGCTATTTCTCTATCTCTATAATGTTTTGATGTGTTGGTTCTTGCTCTTGTTGGGTATGGCATACATCCGGGTCCCTATAAAAATGTTAACTTCCATCACAGTAATGATGTCATGCCAAGGATGGACATTTTTATGAGTATAGTCTAAGTATGAATGGTTTTACATTGTTTGAATGGTGGGTTGGCATGGAAAGACACCATTTTTTCTTGCATTATAGGAAATTACTTTGGTATGGTGGTCTTAGGGTGTTAAGGTTTGGGTGTAGCTTTCCTTGGTGGTAAATTTTGGTTTGGTGTCCAATATGATATCTTGCATAGTAGATGTTTGTAAATCTTTCCATTTTATCAATATACTCTCTCTTACGAAGTAAAAAAAACTATTAACTTTAATCATTAACTTTATTATTAATAGTAATAACAACATATGACATATTTTTTATGAACTCTATCAATTTATGTCATTAAAAGCAATTTTTTTTATGAAACACTAAAATTATCTTTCATTTGTGGTATTCAAGAATATTTAATAATATTAATCTATAGTTTTTCTATTTATATTTTGAAGTATAGTCTTTTTTTGAACTTTTTTTTTAAATATACATAATTGATTGGAGAAGTAATCTTTTAATACTCTATAAAATGTGGAGAATTCATCCTAACTACCTTAGAATTTTCACCCATATTATTTTAAGTTTTGAACATAACAGGAAGATTTTAGGATAGATATTCTAGGAGAGATATAGTATCAATATCCCATTTAATTTTGCAGGTGCACCAAATTCCAACCACTTCTACAAAAACTTGTGAGACCATTCACAATTGCAAATGAGAAAAATTCTT
>VDFB02004357.1:0-42526 GCA_007258455.2 Sequoia sempervirens | reverse complement strand
TGAATTGGCAATTAGAACATGTGATGCACCAGATGGTGACGCAATCAATAACCTCATGGAGGGATTGGTTGCTCAAAATCACGGCCAGTAGACTTCAGTTCCCACCTCTCAGGATAGACATTAAACACAGGAGTTAAACTTGGTGTTACATTTTCAAGTTAACTCGCTGTCACATCTCATGCATGTCTATTCTGGGATTATCTATGTTCACTTGGAGTTAGATTTGGGGTTTTGACTTTTAGTTAGCCGATGGTAGTGTTCAGTTAACTTTAGCACCAATAGGATGTGCATGCTTACACATTGTCCATTTTAGAATTAATTGTATTGGTTGGCAACTAATGGTAGCTTTCAGGTTAAGCTAGTTTGCTTTATTAGGTTTGCTTAATAAATCTTGCATGCGTGCAAAGGTAGTTGACTCTCAAGGTGATTTTAGGGTTCACCTTTTTGATGTCTATAAAATGAGCTTTAGCTCATTTGTACCTTTAGAGTAGCATACATGTACATTGCCCACCTTGCACCTTAATAGTATTGCTATTATTGTATCTGTTCAAGACCTTTTGCACGAGAGAGAAATATATGCTATGCCTACCTTGCCTGTAATATTGCTCGTTCTATATCTATTCATGAGTATTTATTATGATAATGAATTGTTATGCCACTTGGGTTTCATGCAATTATTATGGTGAATGCTTGCCTTAGTTATAGATATAGTGGCTAATTCAATCGTAAATTGTATGCGTGTCTTGCCAATGCAATTTACTGTCCTAGTTGGCTATCTTTTGTGTTTTGTATTCAATAAACTTATTCAGATTGAGCTGATAGTTGTGCCACCTTGCCTTCAAGTTGAGAATTTGTACTTGGTTTATTGTTTGATGTGTGTGTTAATAAACCTATTCAGCCAAGCAAATAGTTGTGCCCACCTTGCCTTCATGTTGTAAAGTTGTACTCAGTTTATCCTATATTTGTCGTTTCCAATAAACTTCTTCCCAGCCAAGCAAATAGTTGTGCCCACCTTGCCTTCACGTTGTGAAACTATACCTGAAGTTTATCGTATTAGAACATTCCTGCTCCATTTCCTCATGCTCTATTTTCTTGAGGAAACTGGATAGATTTAAAGTAGTTAGCTTAGTTGTAGTTAATGATCTACGAAACCAAAAAATCCTTAGCTGCAACGTTCTTGGTTTTCTTAACATTGTGCCTCTTCCAGCTGAGAACAAAAAGATAGGATTTAGATTACTTCTCTTTTCCACACATTCCAGCACTATGAGGGAGCTTCCCCTCCTAATTTGAAGAGCACTCATTACGCAGTGTGCATAGCTGTCCGTACAAACTTGCACTCCAGAGGTGTTAGTTGTTACGCCAACCCGCTATTAAGCTTCATGGAATATGTTTGGCTGGCTAAGTTGGTAGGTGTGCATTGCTTTAAAAAAAAAAAAAAAAGTTGTGCCCAAGATGGGGATTTTACAATTTGAAGATTGCCCATATGCCCTAGCTGGGCCACACCTCCTTCATCTACTTGGGAAAGTGAAATGAAGGATAGTGGTGCTGAAATTTATTGTCAATGAATTGTGACAGCAAGGCAACCTGATTTAGACCATTATCCAAGTGTTTTTTAGCAGCAGACACAATTTCTTAGAAGGGTCATACATTTACAGCAGGTTGTATAAGGCATTTTTGAAGCATGGTGTGGGATTTTCTGCAGTTATAACGTTGGGTTTTAGGCTCAAAATTCCTCCATAGGTGGCGCCTAGCAATATGTTATGATTTGCACAAGTTGTTTTGAAGAATGAGTGATGAACATTGAAGATTTGAATTTTTGAAGGAGAATTGCCCTTGTTTTCCCAGCACCCTTGTAGCTGCTCTTGACTGAAAATTCAATTCAGTTTATCTGAGTTGGCAATATCTGTGGATTGGAGGCTGTTAGATGTTTTGCTCAAATGGTTTGGTGCTGACTCATGTACTTGGAAGGTGTTTTAGGCATGTTTGGTGGCTGATATCAGTGTTTTCCTCTTGCTGTATGGGATTGAATAGTTCATTTTCAGACCTGCTATCATTTGGATTTGCAGAACAGACCTGTAGCAAAGTTGGGGCTGTGTATATCAGACTTACATAACTCATTTGAATCCATTTTCAGAGGTATTTATGCTGGTTTATTCATTGAACTTGTATCTATTATGTGGGGGTGTCATTGAGCTATCAATCTACTTTCTAAGTTGTAATCTGCAATGCTAAAACTCTGATCTTCTATATCAGATTATATGATAGCATTGTGTTCAAAGTCTCCAATTTATATTGTGATTTCAATTGTCAAAAAAAAAAATTAAAGTACAAAGGATTTATTGCTGTATCAAGTAATAAATATTAAACCACTAATCTTAACGGCGGCCCCAGCCCAATCACTCTTCCACCACCCAATGATATCACTTGTGTTCAAAACTTGCAAACTGGGAATTGACAACGTTTGGCAGATGTCAAACCTTAATATGTTTTTTTATTGCCTGGTATAGCTGCATTCTAGAACTTATAAATGATTGCATACATGTTATTCATGCAATCAGTTGAAAAACGACTCTTAGAAGTACATTGTTGAAAGAGATACACAAAGGGAACTACTTCACTCAGCATTGGATTAAGAATCTTATTTCAACTTCTGTTTGTTCCAGACTTAGGAAAACAAAATTAAATTCTCCACCTGCTTGCTTCAAACAACTTTGACATTTCTTGGGCAGCCTGCTCTGATTCTCAGTGGTGAAAACTCAAAAAAAAAAAAATTGACCATCACGATCCTCCATCTTCTTATACAACCGAACATCTCTTTTCTTTGATACCATATTGAAATTGCAGACACAAAATATAGCAAAACCAAAACATATTGAGTGCATAGACAACACATATTGAAAATGGTAATCATACATAAAGAATTAAGATCACACAATGATATCACTATAATGATAATAGAAAACTATATTAGATTGATTTAATTGGGATAGATTTTGCATTGACTGCATTGGCTTTCTAAAAGCTTCTTCCCATCAGCCACCTTACAACTATCTTATGGGAAAGCATTCCCCCACACAACTAACCTAAATGACCACACCCAACAATATAATACTAACAACATTATTCAACACATTAACATTATTATTTCCTAACATACTAAATATTAATTTGTTAACCTACCAAATATACCATAGATGTAATATAAAATTCCAACACATCTATTGCTCCATATCTTTGAGGTCCATGACTGGATACAGGTAATGGTAATTGGGTTTATGTTGAAGATATCTGAGTCATTTCATTACACAAAGTATCAGCAGTATGAGAATCAGCTTTATATATTTGCAAATTATTGTGTTCCCCATCGATTAACATCTTCATTGCACATAGACTTTGATACAATGGCAAACATGGATAAGTTTGGATATGTTTACCTTGTTTGTTAACACAATAAGAGAATGGTTTGCTTTTCCTTGCATAGCCATTATCAATATATTCATTTTATTTTCTTTTGTGTGCCACATTTTCAACAATGATATGAGATTTGACAGATATGCCAAAAAGGGCCACACAATATTTTGATAAAGTTTTGTTTTCGAATTTTGCTGCATATTATGGAGGGTGGTTCATAGACAACCAATGTTGAGTGTTGAGGTGGAATTAAAACAAATAAGGGAGTCAAAAGCATGTCTAGATAAATATTAAAGTACAAAGAATTTATTGTTGTATCAAGGAGTTATAAATATTTTTTAGAGAGGTTGCATATAAGGGAAAAATGTCTGAAATGAACATTTCTACATGATTATGAATGTTCTTTGTTAGAAAGGTTGATTAAATGTAATAACGGGTATTTGCTTTGTGATTGGAGACATAAGGTTTATAGTGTAAAGATTAGGAAATTTAAAGAGTTAAGGAGGAGGATCTATTACCTAAGGAAGGACAAACATTATGATTACATATTTGAATACACCAAAAGTTAAGTGATTGTAATGGTGATAAGTACACAGAGTTTATTCACTTTGTAATTAGAGCCATTTAATTTGGGTGCCTGATTGGTTGAAACTGACCTTTGAATATGGCCACATATCGTGCTTCAACTCTCAGGACATTTTCATGTATATATTGCACTAATCATGGAGAGTTGTTCATAGGCAATCAATGTTGAGTGTTGAGGTGACATTAAAACAAATAAGGGAGTCAAAAGCATGTCTAGATAAATATTAAAGTACAAAGGATTTATTGTTGTATCAAGTAGTTATAATTTTTTTTTAGAGAGGTTGCATGTAAGGGAAAAATGTATGAAGTGAACATTTCTACGTGATTATGAATGATATTTGTTAGAAAGGTTGATTAAAATGTGGTAATGGGAATTTGCTTTGTAATCGGTGGCATAAGGTTTATACTATAAAGATTAGGATTTTAAAGAGTTTAAGGAGGAGGATCTATTACCTAGGGAAGGCCAAACATTAGGATTACATATTTGAATACACCAAAAGTTAAGTGATTGTAATGGTAATGAATACACAAAGTTCATTCACTTTGTAATTAGAGCCATTGAATTTGGGTGCCTAATCAATTGAAACTGACCTCTTTTAAATATGACCACATATTGTGCTTCAACTCTCAGGGCATTTTCATGTATATATTGGACTAATCAAGATGTTTGAGATTATGATGATGCATTAGGAAGGTAAGCTTTAAGGGTCAAAGACGAGGTTGGAGGACAAGGAGGATGGAAGCAAATTTCCATCTCGAGCTAACCTCTCCCTCAAAGATGGTATATTGCTTGAGAGATATTAGGTCTTGTTTTTTTCTCCATTTTTAGATAGGGGGGAATCTTTTCCATTTGTTGATAGTGTACTTATTCCTAATCATAGGAAGAGTGGTGTGGTTAGTGCATGGTCATTATCTATAATTGTTGTGAGTTAATTGTTGTTTATAGTGTGTGTGCTTGTGGAAACAACTTTTGATGATGGGTAGCATGTGTGTCCCTATCAATGGTAGTTCATTGTTGTTGACAAAACATGTGTCCTTGAAGCAACTTTGACAAAGAATAGTGTGTCCCCATCCATGGTGGTTCATTGCTGTTGACAAAACATGTGTCCTTGATAAGCAACTTTGACAAAGAATAGTGTGTCCACCTAATTTATCAAGTGATGTTGAGTACTAATGTTCCTACTTTTGTTCAAAGTGATGTTGTAGACGCTTAAAATCCATTTTTGCATTTTAGCATCCCCACATCATTTAGTTGTGCATCAAATCTTCACTAATCAATTAAATGAAATTATTTCATTAATTTAGCTATCCTTCCTCTACTAGTTAATTAAATAAATATTATCTATTTTATTATTTAGACTAACACTAGTTAAATAAATAAACCACATTTATTTAATTGACTAGACTTTCTTTTGTCACTAATTAATTAAATAAATCCCTATTTAATTAAGTAGAATAATGCACATTCCTCCTCTCATTTAAAAAATAAATAAAAATCCATCTCCATCCCACCACAAAAAGCCAAAAGATGACCTTTTTCATCTTAACCATTCATTCCAAGCAATCTTGACCATCCACTTACACTCCCCTCAAGCCTCCACTTGTGTGCATCCCAACTCCCATACAAGTTAAAACAATCCTAATCCTTCATCACATGATTCACTTGCACTCACACACTTACACTCCCCTCAAGCCTCCACTTGTTGGCATCTCATCTCCCCATGCAAGTTAAGACAATCCTAGCCCTCCCTCAACTTGATTTAATCAATCTCTCCATTTGCATCCATCACAGCCCTCCAATTTAAGAGGCAATCCCAACCGTTCACATTCATAGCAAAAAAAATTTAAAACCTCCCTCTCAACAATATTTTCCATATGTGGAGGTGCTTCAATGATCATTGGTACATGCTACCAAATTGGGAATCTCTCCATGACCAACCTACATTTCATACCTATCAATCCTTTCTACACATCCAAGAGCTCATCTAAGCATCAAGGAGGTATAATGCTTGAGTTTCTTTGAGCATTTGTTGCATTGTTTACCTTCTTTGCTCTATTGGAGGTGTTTTGGTTTGATCTAGAGTAGAAGCCTGTTTTCATGCATTTTCCTCATTTATCTTCTTGATTTTACCTCTCACTACTGTAATAAGGGCAAGAATGTTGGAAACATTACATCATCCATACTATTATAGGTTGGTAGATTGGATAATAAATAAACACATTAAATGTATGTCCCTAGGGGGCACATCCCTTGCACTTTTAGACCCCCTACAAGAAGCATCTCAAGATGTGGAGATGGGTCTAAAATATCCAAGTGTTGTCCCTACCTAAAAAATGGAAATACCATAGGACATCAAAAAATTTGCCAAAAATGCTTGGAAATGACAAAGGACAACCAGCCATCCCAAGGCCAATTAGGAGATTCTAGCCATCCCCTAGTTATGCATTATTGATTGAGACTCACAATGGGGAATTGAATGTACTAGTCTACCAAATTTGAAATGACAGCCTTTGCCTTTTCTAAAATCTGTATGTGCATCTGATCTTCCATCCCCAATACAATGTAGATAAAAAAAGGCATCGTTCACCATCTTATAATGTTTGGGAGACTCAATCTACTCCAACTGTGATGATGCCGATATATGTGAGTATATGTTGACATGGCCCCATATTCAATCTTGTGAAATTTCTTTTGTGTGTCATTAGGTACATAATATATGATTTCCTTAATTCATAAACCTATTCAAACTCCGTCAACTATTTATTCAAACACTCACTAGTCAATGAGGACCAATCAAAGTGTTCTTTTCCATTGTATATGGTACTCATGACATAGAACATCCACAATTTGAAACTCAAGATTCCCACTTGTCCTATGTCCCAGTTATTGAGAATTCATCTTTGAATTCACCTCTAATCAAATTTTCTGGTATATTTGATTTCTTTTCTTTCAACTACTTCCTTCTTATCTACTTTTGAAACTCCAGCAAGCTATTCTCCCAAGATTTTCACAAATAGGTAACATCAACCATCCATCTTGCCATGACAGCACAAATCCAGCAATCAATGATGAATAATGCAAATATCCTAAACATTCTCAAGCACTAGAGAGCATGCTAACCGTTTTTTGAACATGGAAGCATTCTAATGATGATTCAACTGCATTTGTCAACAAGTTTGGCCTATGACAATCCTTTATACTCTTACCTTACCATATGCAAGTTGCAAAGGACAAAATCAAATAAGATTTCCACGCCTTCTTTTTATTCTGCCATGTCATGTCAGGATTTTTCCTTCACCAATATAGGCTTTGTGCCTTAACTACTTTGAGGGAATTTATGTTGGTGAGTTGGGAACTTTTTTATTAATAAGGAGTGTTGTGCTCATTTGTACATAGATTTAACCTTTTGTAAGCATGAGCTCAAAGAGCCTTGTGTACATTTTTATTTCTCAATTTCTTTGTTCTTAGGCTCTAGAGGAGCCTCTGGCTTTTCATTTTTATGTAACTATATAACACATTTCGGAGTACTCAATATAAGAAGTTGAGAAACTTATTATCCTATTTCTGAAAGTTGTCTATTGATAAATAGTCTAATACATCTTTAAGATCATACTTTTACTGTTTCTTTAGACTATTATTTAGCATGCTAGAAATCCCTCAAAAGGACAAAAAAACGTCTTTTATGGTGCATCATTTTTTGAATTTCAGTTATTTCCTTCAGCATTTCTCCCATTTTCCTTTGATAAAATTAGGCTCAAAGCTAGAATAGAAAAGGGACCAGCCATTAAATTCCATAGATTGTCTTACAAATTCTTCATATTTGTGTAGACTTTCCATGCTTGATGCCCTGTGCCATGCAAGTTGTTGAAAGACAAATCTAAGCATCAATAGGTACCATAAAATTTTGGATTAGTCCATAGGATGTATGACTTTTTCGCAAATATTATTGTAAGTTTGTTTTCTCAAATCTCCATTATTTTTCCTTATGTTTGTGCTTTGTTGCAACTCTGGGCAACTGTTAGCTGGTTGTTCATCCAACCCATTTACCATTTGCATCATGAAGTCAAGTCAGCCTACAAGGTTTTGCATTGTTAGTACACAAAGATAGAGATTCAATTTTATAGAAGAATATAAGGAGAGGCAAATGAAAACATGGAGAGAAAGAAATGAGGATTCATCCTTGAAGGTTGCACTCTGAATGCAAGACAACATACAAGTCACATATCATAATTATGTTGGAGACCAAAATTTCAAAAATTAATCCTAGAGAGCATGATATATTAAATTGTATCGTGAGAGAGACCATTGTACACACTAATCACAGGACTGAGGAATTTGTAGACATATAGACAATTTTGTTGCAGACGTGTGAGTTGGAACAGTTTTAAGGAGATCAAAGAAATTGTAAGTTACTGACATCCAAGAAATATATCTGATGGGAAAGAGTGACAATAAGAAATGTCTATGTCAAATGAACCAAGTACAACTTATGTGCATGTAAAATATAGCTGATGGCAAAGAGTGACAAGAAGAAATGTCTATGTCAAATGAACCAAACACAACTTATGTGCATGTTTTGGTCTTTTAACTGGTAAAACAAGCAGTTTCTATAAAACCAAAGAACATTTTTAGTTTTGAGAGATTATCTGATTTCTCTGTTCCTATTTCTGGGCATTCCTTCTGTGTCGCTGAAGTCATCTTGAGATGACTTTAAAAGATAAGGACCAAATCTCACAAAAATTTAACATACAAAACTATTTTAATATTTGTTGATTGATATTGGATTTTGACTAGGATGCAGGATGCTTAATTTGCAGAGTATCATGTTGGGTGATTTCAAATACAAAATGAAAGATCATATTACCAAAAGCTCTGCCAGGAGAAAATGTCTTTGAGCATAATTCTAAATTTCTTTTGTGAAAGATCCATAGAGTTTAGGAACGCACATGTCAAATCAAATTTAATTAGAATTTTACTGCTTTATATGGTCATATCCCATACAATCCTAAAAGAAATAAATGTGTTCCGATATCATTAACTGTCTGTCTGATACAAATGTTCAATTTCAACCTTAAGTACAGCCTGTCATATGTAAAATTATTACTGTTCAACAATGCCCAAAAACAAACATACCATATTATTAACAAGGTAACCACCACATCAAACACAAGCATACTAAAGAACCAGCAACCATTTACCTGAAGTTCTGACCGATCCTCACTTGTTCCATTCAAACGTAAATGGTCTATTGCTGGATCAACCACCTTGTTCCATGGCCTCATTGTGAGAATGCCAGCAAAAAGAACATAGAGATCCTCTCCAGCACCTAATTTCACACTATGGTACTTTATCCCATTGACATCTGCAAACACAAGGGCCTGCATGGAAACATAGAAGCATCATTCAAACAAAAAAATAAGGATGATATTTTAAATTTAATTTACCATAGAGCATTAACAGTCAATCTTATTTGGCAAAAAAGTTATATTTCAGAAATAGAAATCAACACCTTCCAAAGTTTAGCATAGTGCTCCCGCATTGAGTCATCAAGCACCCTATATAAGCCATGGTCAAGCAATATTAATTGTGGCTTTCTCTTACCTGCATGATTAATAAAAATGGTGTTGATCACACGGCCACAAATTCATCCTAGTTATCTATGTAGAATAAAAACATTATACTTAGGCACATACTCCAAAATTAGATTCTTTAGCCAGCAACTACAGGTGTCAGGTTTAAAAGTTTGAACCTTCGGAAGTTAAGTACAAGGTGAGTAAACAAACAGTTAACCTACAAGAATATATGCATAAAAGAGCACCAAAACAGAGTTGCCTAATCATGATCAGTTCCTAGCAAAAGTAAATGCCCCTTTTGTTTGATGAAACTGTTTCCTTCTGCTGACTACTTACCTCTTTTGCTCATTCCAATGCTCTCACTAGCATCCAAAGCATTTTTTGGCCTCCCCCCTGCCAGTTGCTTGAGGCAATATAATGGAGATCCAACCAATTTGCTTGCCACTCTTCAATAGCATTGAACACTCTAAACTGACCACAAAACATAGCAATGGTGTTTGCGACATTGAGGCAGATAAAAAACACAACAGTGCTTAGATTTTTCTCCTCTATGGCACTCTAGACTAAAGAGCCATTTCTGCATTCACCCATTGTCACCTTCAGATTGATTCTATGTGCATTGCTGGTTTCTATTTGAGCTTCAAAATGAACCATATTTCCCAGGATCTGAGGCAGGAAGTACTCAAAGCAATAGAAGACTCTGAGGTGCATTGCCCCTTGGCTTGAGAGGAGACCGTTAGATAGGGCCTATTTGACTTGAATGATTATGGACAAGCACATCCTTTCTGGATGGGCTAAGCTCTCTTCCCTATGGTGACGAAAAAGGTACCCAAGCAACATGTGAGTGCAAGATTGTGAAGAACCCTGCTGGTTCTAACTCTGCCTCTGATGCTAAAATTGTATTGTTTTTGCGTTTTCTCTTGTTTTGATGGATTTTTGACAAATAATAAAGAAGTTGCTAGGCAAGAAATAATACTAAAACTGAATAAACAAGTAACTATGGAGTAACTGCAATCTTATTACGTAACTGGCAATTGCTACAAGTAAATCTTATTCAACAAACATACCCGGAGGTCCTCAGCTTTATTAAAAAAGAAACTTCTGGAACAAGCCAAACAATACATAAAACTAACAAATCAAATCGCCCAACTCCAAATACTAATTTCTCCACGCTGGAAACTAGATCAAATGCCCTGATGAAGCAAGGCATCCAAGGTAGAGCCAACAGAAGCCACAAAATGAAGGCGTTTTAGCCTCCAGCTCTCACGCCCCAGCCAAATGCAACACATGCTACTGTGAAGAAGTACGGCCGGTGGATAGAGAAGGTACGGCTTGTTATTCTAGTGTCTGTAACTGATGTATGAAGGCGCCTCAAACCAATATGCCCCTTCCTTATTGAAAAACAAGAAATAAACTGTAAATAACTCTGATGAAAGCACAAATGGACTCCAAAATGAAGCCCTCTTTGAAGAAATGATTCAATTGGTCTTTCACAGCTTCAAGATGGCAGAACACTAAAGAATTTCCATTCTCCAATGGTGGTAATATGCTGAAACCCTTGTCTCAAGCACAAACTTCAAAGAAGCCAAAAGTAGTCAATGTCAAATGCTTATGAATGAATGAGGTCAACTTGCCCTTTTCCTTCTTATATTCTCTCCAAGAGGCACAATTTCCAATGAGATCATTTTAATACATTAAAAATGTATTTTAATGTTTGATACCCCTTTTTAATTAATTTCTCAACTTGGGCGTACCATTCAGCAAAATTATTATAATCTCACTTTATTAAATTTAAGTGGCTCACTTTTATAAAGTTAAAATATAACTTTATAATATCCCCTTTATTAATTAAATATAACTTTATAATATCCCCTTTATTAATTAAATATAATTTAATCACTTAAATATTAATATCTCCCTCAATATTTAGTATTTTGACATGTCGTCTGAAGCTGGGGTCAACACTGTAAAAACCCCATGTGTCTAGGTGCCCTGACTAAAAATAGCATCACTGCCAGATTGAAATCCCTCAAACTAAGCCAAACACTGATCTGCAAAGGCCTGGAACTGAACCCAATATTGAACTAAAGAAATGGAAATGACAATAACCTCCATTAACTGCCACTGAGACCCTCTATCCAAACATATTGGCCTACAAGGGTCCAAGTAATAGGCTAACCCATCTGCAACTGATATTGACTAGAGTGAGGACATTACAAAGATGCATTGTAATGTCCCCCAAGTCCTAGTTAAATTAAGGAGATATGTCACCCCACTCACCTCGTATGCAAGCCTTGAACACATTAAATAAGTGGGGAAGAGGATTGTTGCAATGGAGCTAGAATGAATAACCAAGATGAGAATTCTCAAGTATGCTTATGCCTCCCAAGCATATGAATTTCCTTAATAGACTGCTTTTACTCAGCTTTTGGATTCCTATAGAGCAATTGGATCCATTCTCCTAGGGAAACCATGGAGTGATTCTTTAAAGGCTGGAAATTGGAATAACAAGAATAGCATCTAGGACCCTATAATTTTTGTCCTGTTGTACTCATATGAGATTTTTCATACAAAAGAAATTTTGCATCAGGCCCAATTTCAACCTAAAACTGTCTTTTCCTCAAGTCAAGTGTCATGTTTTTGTTGTCTCATGTTCATCTCTCTGCAGGATCAACAAATTGAGCTCTCAAATGCAGCTGTTCAAACATTGAAGAAGCATAGAAATTTACTACTAAGTGTCAGAGTTCACCATACAAGGCGGAAATATGGATATTTTTTGTCATGGAATCTGCAAGAATTATAATAGTTGAGTGCTCACCATTATGAAGAAAGAAAAGATTTTTGTTTTAAGACAAAGCTTGCAGGCATGAGCACAGAAGTGCATGCCAGTGAAGGAGCAAGCAGAAATTCATTCAAAAACCTGCAATCACATAGCAGGGTGTGTGTCATTTATTAGCAGGACAGAGTTTTGAAATTTCACAAATGATGCAAAACAACAGTCAGGCGTGTGCGCTCTCAATGTGGAGTAGATTTCATGAAATAAAAGCAACTAAGCAGATGCCTAAAATTGCAATTTTTCAAAATCAAATTCACTTGCCATTTATGAAGGTGCAAAATGTGAGGGGAAGCAGGGTTTCAACTTTCAATTCAAAAATCTGCAAGTACCTTGATCAGCATGTGCCCTTTCAAACTGAAACAGATTTTCTAAAATGAGAGTGCACAAGGCTATCCATAGGCACGCACCATAGAATTGAGGGTGCAAATTTTAATTTTTGTTTCAATTTTGCAAATAGACCATAAGCATGCACCTTTTAACATAGCAACACATATATTTGAAAACACAAAATCACAGGGCAGTTAAGGGGCACACGCCTCACAAGGTAGAAAACAAAGTTTGAAATCAACTTTGCATACATGTTACCAGGCACATGCCAATGATAATGAAGACATGAAAATTATGAAATCAAAATCTGTCATGGTGAATAAAAGCACACAATCTGCTAAAGGATAACTATGTTAAGGTTTTTGTCAAAAAATTGCAAGAGTGATAGACTGGTGCACACCGCAGCGTGTAGAGACAGATTTTTGAGTCTGAAAGTGTGCATTGGCCTTGAACAGCATGTGCTATCATGAAGAGGAAACAAGTTTCAACATAAAAGAATGAAACACTTGTAGTCTGTCAGATGCCTCACTGAGTAGCAGATTTAAAGAATTAGACAAACATTACATCCTACAGCCAGCACACCATACAGAGACGACAGTTTGTAGATTTAAAAGATGCAAACAGTGTCGATTCATGCGCAACATTGATATAGATCATTCAGAATTATCAGAACCATGAATATGCAGTAAATTTGTGTTTAAAACAGACAGTCATCTCATTCATCCAGCAACAGCAGATCAGCAGTGTCTTTGTCATGCGGACAGGACTTTCAACAAATAGAAACTCAGTCTTATTTCCATATTTCTGAACAGTCTTAAATGATATCCAGTGACCTACAGCAATGTTCTTCACCAAAGGTGATTACATTTCAGCAAGGTTTCTTTAGTCCTTAGCAATGTTTCTACTCTATCCAACAATTTTCATTTGTAATGAAGCCAAATTTCTTCCAAGAGCAGGGTTTCATCTTCTAAAAATTCAGATTTTCTGCATTGTCGAGATTTTTGGTGTTCCAGCTCTCATATTCATCAAAATGCTTGGAATCACTTCTTCTTTGAAAGTGTATTTGCAAGCCAGGTCAGAACAGTGATACTGATCAGAATTTCAGTATAAAGCAGCAATTTTTCGAAGTCTTAAAGGATTCCTAGGATTTGGGTTTTGCATCATCACACATACAACTTTTGATATTCTTCTGGTCTGCTCAAATTTCAATTATTGCAAATCCATCATTTTGGTGATAGTCTTCAGACTGGTTAGGAATTGCTAAAGAATCAACAAAGTAAAGTGAGGACAGATTCAAAGCACCAAGATTGTGATGAGCACACACTTATACTGAGAGGGGGGGTGAATCAGTATAAGATAAAACTTTTACTTATTTTAAAAACAACATCCACAAACACGGCAATCATAAAAGATCTACCAACTAAAGAGACACGGGGCTTACATGGAAACCCTTTTGGGAGAAAACCATGGACAAAGACTGCTTGGATCTACTGTCCAAATCCAGCCAGCAATAAAATTCTATTTTACAAATCTTTGTAGGCACCAACCCATTGGAGACACCAATCCCCACCACTAAGCACCAACTTAGCAAGAGACACCAATCTCTTCTATTGGGAGGCACCAACCTCCAAATGTAAAGAATTTCATCTTCTTGAATATAGCTGCTTCAAAGCATGATTATCATGTGAATCTTCTTCATAAAATCTCCTTGAAAGTCTGCTATAAATCATCTTGAAAAGTCTGCTACAAATCTGCAATAAATCACCTTATAAGGTCTTCTACACCTCTGCCATAAATCAGCATCAAGATCTGCTATGAGTCTGCTTTAAATCTGCTCATAAGTCTACTTTAGATCTGTTCATAAGTCTGCTTTAGATCTCCTTGTAAATCTGCTTTAAATAGGAAAGATATTTCGTTAATTTCTTGAGTTATTCTTCCCCCATATGTCTTCTTTTATACCACACAAATGCAGCTCTTCCACCTGAGAGGGGTGACCCATCAAAAGGGGCCCACCTCATGTGCATAAAAAATATATTTATTTTCTTTAAAAATCTTCCCACATTGGGCGACCATACTAGGGGGGTCGGCCTCATTTGAAACACAATAAAATTAATTTTTAATTCCCCCAAAAGGAGCAATCTACCATGCTTGGTCGGCCAGCCCAAAAGAGCCCTCAAAAAAAAATAATTACCTACATAGGATGTGAATGCCAAAATCCACGAGGAGCGATCAGCAACATGGGCACCAAAAAATAGCACATAAATCACGGAAAAAATATTGTATTGATCCTCCTATCGTCTCACCTTTGACATCAATGATTTAATATTTTCAACAATCTCCCCCTTTGTCATTGATGGCAACCTGCAAAGAATTAATCTGTGAATGCAACATGAACATACTTATCCCCAAATTTGTAATGCTCCTTACTGCAACTCTCCCCCTTTGACATCAATGGCAAAGTCTTCATGGAGCTGAAAGATAATGCAATAAATAGTTCCCCTTGAATTTGTGTTCTTAAGAAATTAGTGATTGGATGAGAGTGATATCACTCCCAATTTCTACTTGAGATACTCAAAAGTCTCTTTAGGAAGGTGCTTTGTGAAAACGTTTGCAACCTGTTCCTTTGTGGTGATGTACTCTATCTTGACATTCTCTTTTGCAACTTGTTCTCTTAAGAAGTGATACTTTATAGGAATGTGTTTTGTCCTAGAGTACATAACCAGATTCTTTGAAGTATTAATTGCACTCGTGTTGCCACAAAGCATGGGAATAGGATGATCATATTCCACCTTTATGTCCTTCAATGTCTACTTCATCCAAAGAACATGTGCGCAACATGATACTGCTGCTATGTATTCTACCTTTGTTGAAGGTCGTTTCTTGCTTAACCAAGACACTAAACTATTGCCAAGAAAGAATGTTCCTTTGCTTGTACATTTTATATCATCAACACTGCCTACCCAATCCACATATGTGTATGCTACTAGGGTGAAATCTTTACCTCTCAAATACCACAAACCAAAAACCATAATGCCCTTTAGATATTTAAATATCCTTTTAATCACTTGCACATGAGTTTCTTTTAGTGCTGCTTGAAACCGTGCCACCATGCCTACAACTTGCATAACATTTGGTCTTGAAGTTGTCACATATAGTGGACTCCCAATCATTGACCTATATAGAGTTTGATTTGCTTTTGGGGATTCATCATCTTTACTTAATTTGCAGCTTGTGACCATGGGTGTACTCAACATCCTAAACTTCTTCAACATTTCTTTGATATACTTGGTTTGTGAGATGAAGATACCTTTGTCAGATTGAGAAATTTGTAACCCAAGGAAGAATGATAACTCACCAAGCATGGGCATCTCAAACTCCTTTTGCATTTCCATAGCAAACTCTTGACACATTTTGTCACTACTACCTCAAAAAATTATATCATCCATATAAACCACAACAATCAACCAATCATTACCTCCAGCCTTGATGTACAAATTGCTATCAACAATTCCCCTTTTGAAACCTTGTTGTCGTAGATACTTGTCAAGTCTTGAGTACCAGGCTCTAGGGGCTTGTTTTAGTCCATAAAGTGCTTTCTTCAACTTGCACATATAATCCTTATCTTCTGATAAGAGGAACCCTTCTGGCTGTTCAATATATAGCTTTTAAAACAAGCAAATGCCAAGAACATTCTAATAGCTTTTAGTCATGCGACAAGAGCAAAAGTTTCTTCAAAAACAATACCTTGAACTTGAGCATACCCCTTACAAACTAACCTTGCTTTATTTCTCACCACTTGTCCATCTTCATTCAACTTGTTCCTAAAAACCCACTTGGTGCCAAGCACATTTTTGTCCTTTGTTCTTGGGACAAGTTCCCAAGTCTTATTCTTTTCAATTTGGCTCAGATTTTCTTCTATATCGCCAATCCAATGTTCGTCTTCGCTTGCTTCTACAAAATTATTGGGCTCTATTTTAGATAGCAAGGAGAACTTTTTATGTTTGGATGCACTTGCTAATATTCTTCTAGTATGTATCCTAGTATCTTTATCACCAAGTATTAGATTTTCTGAATGATGCTTTTGAACAACTCTAGATGGTGTCTTTGTATCTCTTTGTCCTACTCCTTTGCCAACTTCTTCTTCTTCCTTGCAGCTTGAGTCTTCACATTCTTCTTAGTCTTCTAGGTGATCATTTGCTTGAACTTTCTCCTTTTGATGTCTTTCTTCATTCACTCTTACATTGGCATTTTCTATAATCTTTTGCGACCTTTTTTATAACATCTATAAGCCTTGCTTCTTGAAGAATAACCAAGGAAGATGGCTTCATCAAATTTGGAGTCAATTTTTCCCAGATCCTCATCTCTTCTTATGTAGCACTTCTGAAAACTTTGAAGTATTTCACTATCGTTGGTCTTCCCTCCCATAGTTCATAAGGTGTTGCTATTATTGATTCTGATTTTCCCTAAGTGAAGAGCACACAGGAAATACTGAGAGGGGGGGTTGGGGGGAGAGGGGAAGGGGGTGTGAATCAGTATTTAAGTCTTTTTAAAACTTTTAACCAATTAAATCAAGTAAATCAGAAATCAGATCATAAATAGCATCAGAAAACACCATAAACAAGACAAACACCAAGATTACGTGGAAAACCCTTTCGGGTAAAAAACCACAACAAAATATTGCTTTTATTTATCTCCAAAGGGCACCAACCCTGCTTACATAGGTGAGCACCAACTCTCATTCGAAGCACTAACTCCGAAAACATTTAGTGAGCACCAACCCACCGAGAGCACCAACTCTCCTTCGAAGCACCAACTTCAGACTTCAAAAATTTATAACACTGCAACACTAATTTCTAGCACTGCCTTTACATGAACTGTGAGGCTCCCATCCACATACATGCTGAAACTGAACACTAAACTTCTGTAACCAATAACTCCTTGAATCAAAACACTATAACTCTGATATTTTTCTCAAATGTAAATCTCCAAGCATATAACTTCTCCAATCTGCTCACTTTCACAAACTGAATACAACTTCAAACTGATCACAAAGACACTTATTCTGATATGCATAAATGCAGCTCTCCTTTCAAATCTGTGCCATACTCAGAAATCTTCACAACTCTGCTAACACCTCTATAAGACTCCTTATAACTGGTTGTTGAACAACGTTATTAAAAACAATTCATGAGGCACTGATAGACTTCTCTCATATCTGCGTACATATAGCATGAAACAACTCCCACTTACAGCAAGTATATCTTCAATGCACCCTTATACAGATTCTGAAAATAACCACAGAATCATACAAAGCTGACTCCAAAAAGGAAAGCCAATTGATACTCAAACAGCTGTCCACTTTGATAGACTCACGCCATCCCTTAAATCGATGTTGTGTATAGTCAAAAACATATAACCACTCATGTCTACTACATACCACAAGCGCTGCTCCTTTTCCTTTTTATATTGAATAAGAGCTCCAACATATTTTAAGGTGAAAACATTTAGAACACAATCTGCCAACAATCTCCACAATGGCAAAAACCATGACTTCAACACATATGTTGTACCCAAACCAAATTTTTTGCTTCATTAAGGCATTTTGCTTAAAAGAGTCTAAACCTTGTAAAATGATGTCAAAACACTGTTTTTGGGCAAATCAAGTATGGACTTTGTGTCAGTTTGATGTCAGGAAGATACTGGTGAAATTTGAAAAAATTGAAAATTAGGGTTTTCAAGGCACCCTTGTTTCAGGTCATGAAACCCTAAAAATTGAAACTTGTCAGAATTGATTGAAAATTGTTTTGATTGGCTTATTTTGCTTCACGATCACAATGGTGAAGTCAGTTTCAGTTAAAACTCAGTTTAAGTTTGGTGGGTAGTTTTCACTTTTTCAGATGGAAAATTAGGAGTCTTGAGGTCGTCAATGGCAGATGGATAGAGACTAGGTGTTGAAATCTAAGCCTAAAATGCTCAAATGAAGAATCTATGGCAAGATAAGTGCTAAATAATGCTTCATTTTGGAGGAGATTTTTTGCCAGGATGAAAATCATCAAAAAATTTCTAACTCTGGAGCACCAGAGCCCCTGGAGGTCAGGGGCGCCCTAGATTTCAAAGGCCCAGATTTCAGTTTTGAGGTTTGTCACTTCCAAGGAGACTTGTCAGGAATACTGCCAGCTTCGCGATGAGCTATCCAGCCAGCCTAGAAGATTTGTCTAGCACCAGATACGGGAGATTGAATGAGGAACAAGGAGTATGAAAAAATGACTTAACACTGGAAGGAAAAGTGCACCTCTAAGCCAGGGGCGCCCATCTTTTTGAGAGATCAGTTGAAGATTTTTGACCAAATGACACCTAGGATGTTTGTCTCACGTTTGATCAAGCTTCGCAACGCACCCATCAGTGGGTCAATCTGAGTTGCTGAACTGTCGAAATCACGAGTCAAACACGAGGTTAAATCTTAATCAAAATGACAAGGAAAAAGCAAAGGCACCCTTGGAGGCCAGGGGCGCCCAAGGTTTTGGAGCCTTGAATGTCTTCTTTTTGGTGATCTCAGGTTTTCATCCTGTCCGTGTTACATCCAGCTTTTTGTTGTATATCTTCATCACGTCAGAAGGTAAGTTAGCAGCTTGTAGTTGGAGTTTAAGTAGATTTTTAGCCAGTTGGACAAATGGCTATCTCTAAGAACAAAAGCGCCCCTGGAGGCCAGGGGCAAACTTGTTTTTCAACCATCAAATGATGAAATTTGATGAAGTGTTCTCTTCAAGCTTTTGTGCGGAATGGAGCCAGCTCCACAATGAGCCTGTTATTCAGTCCTGAAGTTTTGCCAAACACGAGATACAAGGAGGTCAAGCTTACCTTCTAAGTGTTGAAAATGATGAAAATTTGACAAAGTTTGGGGTCAAAAGCGCAGCTTTTGCCAAGGGCGCCTTGATTTTTCAAGCCTTAGACCTCAATTTTATGGATTGCAGTCTCAAGGAGTGTTTTTGTCAGATTTGATCTTGCTCTTCAACGAAACTGTCAGCCAATCAATTGGGCCTGTCAATCAATTAGAATCAGTGATTGAACAGGAGCTCCGACAAGGGTTGTAAATCCAAATTTTCATTAAAATGGTTAAGTCTGGAAAAGTGACACCTTGAGTCAAAGCTTTTGACTTTTGAACTAAAGATGACTAAGCGCCCATGAAAGGTGGATTTAAATAATTTAATATTTAAATAATTCAACTTTAAGTGAGATTATTTTAATTGCAAAAAGGGACGATTTTGTTTTGTATGTTGAGTTTAAATGGAATTATTAAAGGTGGCACTTAATTGCATGAAGATGGACAATTTTTTACTTGAATTGTTTATTTAAAGTCATTATAATCGCCATTATTCTCATACCAAGTTCAGAGCAAAGGCAATTTTCTTGAGCAATTGAAGATTCGAAGGTGCTTTGAGTTCCATTTTTCAGTGCGAGGTCCAGATTGTTCAGAAGATTAATTTTTCAGTGCATGCAGGCATCATCGAATCTCAGTCAAGCATAGGCAATTTTCTTCAAAAGCAAAATAAACAAACTTCTATCTTCTGTCTAATTTCTTTTATTCTCGTCTTAGGTATTCTTCGCATGTCAAAGAAAACGGCAAGATATTCAGAATCTGATCATCTGGGTTCACATATTTCAGCAACAACAGCAAAACCCATGGCTTTTTTTTGAGAATTCCTTTGCATGTGGGTCAGAAACACATCTTTTTCAAAATCGAATCATTTTAGTTTCCTTAGAATTCTATTGCCTACAAAACCCATGTTCCAAATTTTCTTAGGAAAAAATTGCCCCGAGTGAGCTCTAGAACCCCTGCTTTTTCTCGACTGAAAAAACCTTTGCATGCCTTGCTAAAAACTCACTTTTTCGATTTTTTGTTGATTTGGGTTTACTTAGAATTCAATTCTCTACAAAACCCACATTTCAGAAAAATTCCAAAAAAAATTCCCGCAACTAGCTATTTTTAGCCTCATCCAGAGCTTTTTCAACCTTTTCCGAAAGTTGTCCGAACATACCCGACTTCACAGTCAAAAGTCCTCATTTTCAAAATGCAATTCAATCCTATAGATTATAAGACCAAATCGGTCTTGATGCACGACTTTTTGAAAACTTCAGACACAAACTTGGGTTGTGTCTATCCAGTGGTCAATCTGAGCACGTTGGAAGGCATTAGCAACAATGTTTTGAAGAATCTTGATCGTTCCAGGTTGCTGGCAGTAGCGTCTATTCCTATCACAGCTTTCAATCTCGAGTTTGTTCTTGCTTGCATCAAGCATTACGACTCATCTACATGACAAATCAGATCAGCTGATGGGAGAGTCATTTGCAGCCTTAAGTCGAGGGACGTGGAAAAGTGCTTTGCTATTCCTCCCCGTTCAGACAATTTCACTGTAGTCATTGAGGCTTGTGATAAGATATGGTATGAAGACCAAGAGCGATCACAAAGGAAAGTTGCTCAGAGATGGTTGAAAATACAGAAGACTAACATGCCTAAAAAGGTTGGTCGCTCATATTTTCTGACCGTGGATGTTCTATGTCATTTCTAGGATCCTCGACAACACAAAGCACTTTGACTGGGCCATGTTGATTAGCGAGTGCCTTCATCAGCAAATTACTGGATTCCTCAAAATCCACGAGTTTCACATGGTGTCTTACTTGGTCTACTTGATTTCATCTCAAGGCAGTTTTAGACACTTGAAGACTAACGGGACTATTGGTGTTCAACACATTCACGAATATTACTCTTAGTTGGAGTTTTCAAAAGCTAAATAGGATTTCAGGGCGGTGAATGATCACTTTTTCATGAAGACAATCAGGGATCTCGACAATGAAATGCACATCAGGATTTCACCAGAGGCAAAATCAGCGATGGAGAGTTGGACGGATTGGTTCATTCAATTCCCCACTTTCACATATATCTGAGTCTATGGTTACATCGGAGAGCCTCTAATGCTACCAAGGTACCCGTCATACAAAGTCCTTTTCATGGAGTTTCTCAGACAAGCTCAACATGTTCACTCTTTTCTTCGCAGTCACCATAAGTCAGCAGTCTCCTTTCCTTTCAGATGGGGTATTTTCACATGCAAGACTACTGCTGATTGCAAGTTTATGACGACCAAGCTTGAGAAATTCAACCTCAAGTACCATATTGAGAGGCGTTCCTCTGATCCTTTGGGTCATTATGCAGCTAGGTTGGAGCGAAGTATGGCACACAAGCCAACACTTGAGGATTTTGGGCTAATTGTGAGGATAAATTTGACGTCCGTCGACGTCACTACTACAGACTTACTATTGCTCAACTTGTTGATTGCCTATCAGAGGATGTTGAGGGTTTGTCAGATGATGACGGAGAGGTTTTGCTTAGTTCATACGTCAAAGATCAAGTTGATCGTTATTCACTTCGCCAACCAGATTGGTATGCCAGGGAGAGTACTTCCATTGAGGACGTGTCTAAATCAATTATCAAGACCAACAAGCAGTTCTTGGAGAGTAAGAGAAGGTGCAAGACAATTCCAGTCATGAAGCCACCAGTAGGGTTTTCCTCATTACCTTCTACCTCAAGGTCAAGGCCTCAGGTTAAGGTTATCTTGAAGCCGCCTGAAGGGGTTAGACTCAGCGGAAACACAAAGGCAAGGAGTACTGGCAAACGGAAACAGAAACAGGTAGAGAGGGCGCCTGAAGTTCCAATGGAGACAGTTATACAAGCTGAACTACATCTTTCACCTCCTAGTTCGCCATTTTCACCACACTTGCCTCCTATTGATATAGACTCAAAGCCAGAACCACTGGTTCGAAGAGCATCAGAGACAGTTGATCCACCACAAGTTGATACAATAGCAGCAGTCTCTCCTCGAGCTGATAATATTGCTCATTCATGTTGGCTCGAGAAATCTTCGGGAAGACAAAGGCAAGAGCCTTCATATCACCTTGATTTGTCTGAGTTTGGAGACCCTTATCAGGGGAGGTCGAACAAGAAAATCAAGAAGCAGGTGCACATTGAGAAGACTCCGGAATCAAAGATTGTCATAGAGGTTGCTACGCCACCAGAGGGTAAAAACTTGGATGAAGTTGAGGTTGGAGATTTCACCTTCGTCAAAGCAAATCTTGGTAGGAGCACTAGAGAAACGGATGTGAGCCTTCTCAAGATTGTTACAAATAATCTTGAAGAGTGTGTCATAAAGGACGGAGAAGATAAAGTGCTTGTTAAGGCTGAAATCAAGCAACTTCAACAGTATATTTCTGATCTCGTTCATGGCAACCCGAGTAAAGCACATGTTCTTCCACAAAGCACACCTGTAGAACAACAAAAGTTGGATCAGTTAGTCAATCGTGGTAAACTTCTTGACAATTGGGTTGAAAACTTCATTGTTACAGGTCGACATCTTCTCGCAGAGTTATATCAGTTGAGGAGTGATGCGCATGGACTTCGTCAAGGGATCCAGCAGCTCAAGATTGCAGTAGTAGAAGGCATGGCGAAAGATCATGTTCTCATACCCCAGTTGGCAATTGCATATGACGCCATGGAGGTAGAAGAAGAGAAAAGGAAGATCTTCGCTTGGATAGAACAACACCTTTTCAGGATGGAGACATTCGAGAGAATCTTTGCCAAGTTGAATACACTCAAAGAGAACGTTACTGGAGCTCTCAAACTCATCAGCAATTTTGTCACTTAGATCCTGTGCCATTATCATCTTGAGGATGGTACATATGTTGAACTTGATGTAGTACAAGCTGAGTTTGAGGGGCTGGTTTGTGATAGTCTCGATGGAGATCCTATGGCGTCTAAGTTGGATCACATCTCAGTGATGACAACTAGTTTCAAAAAGGCAACTGAAGAGGTCAAAGAATGCATGAGGGCAATCAGAGATGGTGACAGAGAGTTGAACAGGCAGGTTATCATCGTGGACAGCGTCAAAGTACTAGAGGATGAGACAATCGACTAGTTCCTGGACAAGGTGTTAGATCGTGATGACCTGGAGTGATCAGTCAATTGGAACCTGCAGTTATTTTCGAGGATAGAGTCAGGAGCAGTAGTTAACTCGACATTCCGTCTTGAGTTCTAAATTGCTGATTTCATGCACACACATCTCATCCTTGGAGATATCTTTGCAGGAGTTTAGACTTTCAGTTAAGAGTAGTTGACTGATGTTAGTTATCAGTTATTTTTATTTCAATAAGGACTTGCATGTTGCACATGTCCAGTTCAGTTGAGTCCTATTTCGATTAACTGATGGTAGTTTTCCAATTAATTGTATAGTTTCCTTTATTAGGGTTTAGCAATAAAATCTTGCATGCTTGCAAGACTGTAGTTGACTCAAGGTGATTTTAGCGTTCCCTACACCTTTGATGTCTATAAATAAGAGCTCTTTGCTCATTTGTAATTAACTTTTGCACGTGATAGCATACATGCTAAGCAACCTTACCTGTAGTATTGCTATTTTGTATATGTTCAACGAACTTTTATTGTGATAATAAATAGTTGTGCATCCTTACCTGAATGTTACTATTCTGATATTGGTTCACCTTAGTTAAATAGAGTGGCTAGTTTGATTGTTCATTGTATGTGTGTTTTTCCAATGCAATTTGTTGTCCTAGTTGGCTTTCTTATGTTATGTTTTACAATCTTTGTTTCAATCTACACCTCAGATAGGTGTTGTCACCTCCTTGGGAATTTAGAAGGGTTGTCATTTTAATGTTGTGCTAATAATCTTTCTTTCAACCTACGCCTCGGATAGGTGTTGTCATCTCCTTGGAAATCCTGACATAAAGATTATAGTGAAACCATTCCTGCTCCTTTTTCCTCATGCTATGTTTTCTTGAGGAGAATTGGATAGATTAGAGCTTTAGTTTAGTTGTAGTTAGAGATCTGCGAAACCAAAAAATCCTTAGCTGCAACGTTCATGGTTTTTCTTAACCTTGTGCCTCTTCCAGCTGAGACAAAAAGATAGGAGTTAGATTACTTTACTTTTTCACGCAAATCAGCACTAAAGAGGGAGCTTCCCCTCCTAATTTGAAGAGCACTCATTACGTAGTGTGCATAGCTGTCCGTACCAACTCGCACTCCAGAGGTGCTAATTGTTACACCAACAACATATTTGAATCATATAATTTTTACACACACTCTATCTACAGCCCGTGCCTTTTGAAGATAAAAATCGATGGCTATATGTCAAACAGCACACACAACTTCATCTCGCAGCAACAAAAGTTTCAATCTCTTCACACCCTTCATTCTCACCTCATAGAACAATACAACTTCCTTCATAATGGAAAATACACCTCACGTTTTTTGTTGCCCAGCCCGACTCTTTACTCAAAATTTTCAGTATGCACACACTATACTTAGCATACTTCCTATATCAATCTCTACCACGCCATAAATAAGCAACCTTATTCACCCTTTCATAAAGTAAAGACTAATAATATCATAAACTTGTTGGCGTTTCAATTAGCACCTCTGGGGTACTTATTGGAAATAGTCAACTATTGCAAGTGTGTAGTAACTGCTCTTCAAATTAGGAGGGGAAGCTCCCTCTTTTTGTTGATGTTTGCATAAAAAGTATAGTAAACTAAAGTTCGTATCTTTTTACTTAGCGGCAAGGCACAAGGGTGCATAAAGCACAATGCATTGCAGCTAAGGTTTTCTCTGGTTTTTGCAGATCTTAACTACAACTAAGCTAACTTTAAATCTATCCTATCTCCTCTAGATAAACAGAGCAAGAGAATATAGGAGCGGGAATGTAATGATTTGATCACTTAGATGAACTAGCTCTTAGGATGCATCCGAAGGCTCTAAACTCCTAGATTTACACCAAAATAGAATCCACACAAGTAATCTTCAAACGGTAGGCTATATTTCAGGATTCCCAAGGAGGCACTATGTCCTTCCCGAGGTGTAGGCTGAAATGTAAACTACTAGAAACAACAAAGAACGATAATCTTACTGGCTAAATTCCCAATGAGGGACAATGCTCTTTCCGAGGTGTAGATTGAAAGAAGATTATTAAGAACAACATACAATGATAAAACTTGAGACTTTTGGATCAAAGGCAAGGTAGCTCTCCTAATTTATTATCTCAATCTTCAACCAAAGATTACACTTTGGGATAGCAACTTGTGTCAAAGAGACAATCACACATGAAGCAATCAACCAAGAATACATGAACATGGATTGAACACACCTACCTGAATAGAGAGAACACAAGTTGTACTTGGTGTTTAACTATAACAAATACGATTCAAGAACATATACTAAGTGAACAAAGTCAAAGGCTTTTTAGCTCAGCGTTTTGCTGTCGTGAAGTAATGTTCCAAAATAATGAGCAAAGGCTCTTATTTATAGAAGCTCAAAGGAGTAGGCAACCCTAAAATCTCCTTGAGTTAACAATGAGTTCTTGCCAATCTGCAAGATTTATTCCTATGTCTAAAAGTAGGTAACCTAGCAGTTAACTGGAAATCTACTTCAGTTAACTGAAACTAAACTAAAAGAGAACTCCAAATACAAAAGTGTCTCCAAAATAGACATCCTCAATTAGTGGAGATAGATATCCATAATTAGTGGAAGTCCAAAATAAACATCCATAATTAGTGGAAATAGACATGCATGATCAATGGGACAATGAGTTAACTTGGAAAGAAGAATCAAGTTAACTCCTGTTTGTCATAAATGATATTTTGGAGGGTAGGACGTCCTAACTAGGTGTTTACACCTCTTCACCTCTAGTCAACAACTCCTCTAGCCAGTCGTTGACTTCTTCTACCTCTGGACAATTAATGCTTCACAGGATGATTACGTGTCTCCACAACATCTCTTCGCCACTCGCAATCTACTTTTGGTACTCGATACTCTTTGTAGCTGCGTCATCCAACCTTGTTGATATGAAGTGTGGAAGGTAGTGTGGTAGTAACTAGTGGCGGTTCTATGTTTGGAATAACTACCTTCCTCATTTTCGCTATCCATTGAACAGTGATGTCATTTACGCCTTCCAAGGCGTCCAACTTGACTATGGGCTTCACCTGATGCATGTCTGTGTCGAGTATTTTTAGAAAGTCGTGAAGTAGGACCATTTTGGTCTTGATTTCAACTTCAGAGTACTGTATTCTAAAAAACTCGACTGTTGACTATAAACACGGATATGTTCAGACAACCTTTTTTGCGGCAGCTAAAAATAGCTTCGCCGAGGGGTAATTTTTATGTAAAATTCTAAGACGTGCATTTTCTTGGGAATAATTTTCTAAGTGAACCCAAAACATCAGAAAATCCAAAAAGTCACTTTTCCTCGTACATGCAAGAACCCTTTAGGGCAGAGGTTTTGGGGGCACCAAAGGCTTACTTTTTCCGGAAAGATCTAACACACAGGTATTGTAGGTGCTTCAAAGCTAAACAAACCCAATTTGTCAAATTTTCAAAATTGTAACTTTTCCGGAAACCCTAAAAAAGGGGTAGCAAGGCTACTTTTTCTGAGAGAATCTAGCACATGGGTTTTGCTGAATATGCTATGCTAATCATACCCAAAAGACTAGATCTGTGCAAAATCTCTGTTTACTTGGACATGTAAGAAGATCTAAGACAAGAATAGAAGAAAAAGGGGGGAAGAAGTTTGGAAGTTATAAACTACCTCTCTGATCCTTAGAGAAAATCATGCCTGGAGATGCAAACTCTGATATACTATCCCTCTATGCAACTTATTCTTGAAAACATGTGGCTTCCGTCAAATCCTTCAAATGATGCTAGAGAGAAAATATTGGTGTTTGAGCTCTTCAACCTACAAGAAATAATGAATAATGGACACCTAGACTTGATATGTATTGATTTGGAGTTGCAAGCATCAATTAGGGCGTCCAAATCATGATTGGGGGAATCAACTCTGTGATTGGCATTTAACAAAATCCTCTCCACCTATTTTGGGACATTTTTAGACATGAAGAGGCCTTCAAAATATCTCAACTTCAGTCAACTGAGCCTACTTTGACTTTAGGCGTCCAAGTTGAGGAGTTGAACATTTTTTTATCCTTTTTCTGTGATGAAGTGCGTCTGTTTGACCCCTGATCCCAATTGCTCGATCGATCTGGAAGTCTTGCTAACAGGTTCATTATAGAGTTGGATCAACTCTGAAGAAGTGTGCTCAGGAGCTGCAAAGCTTAAAAGCTGAATCTGATGCCTCAAATTCTTAGGCGCCTCTTCCCAAAAGGGTGCATTTTTTACCAGACTTAGTTATTTTCTCGGATGCTTTTCAGTTCTTCCATTTTGACCTTTAGTGCTTTGATCTAAGATCTTTGATGACTGATGATTCTGGTGAACGTGCTAAGATATGGAATGGATAAACAATTCAATACCGAAATGAATGACTAGCCTTGCGGGTCATGAAAGTCATTTTAAAGGTCCCAAAAGTTTGGGCACCCCTGGCCTGCAGGGTGCCTTTGACCTTTTGTGTTGTTATTTTGACTTTGTAATCTTTCATGAACAGCCCCAATTTGATCTTTGTTGTCAGATGTTTGATTAATCTGTTGAACTTGTTGACGGTGTCATTGCTGAGATTGATCAAGAGAGAGGAATTTTTTTAGGTCACGGAGCTTGAAGATTGCATCTAACTACCCAAAAAGTTGGACGCCTATTTCTAGGAAGGTGCAATTTCCTTAACACAATCATTTTTTTATGTCTTTCATCTCGCCTTTACATCTGGTGCTTTCTACTTGATCTTCGTTTGTGAATGCTTGACAGGTCTTGTGAGCTTGCAACTGGATTGGTCGCGGAGCTAAAAGGATACTGAGCAGATGCCTTGAAGAAAGCAGTTGCTAAAAACTTCATTTGATTTCCCAAGATGATGAGCGCCCCTTGTCAACAAGGGCTCTTTTACTTTGATGTTCATTAATTTACCCTCTGTTTTACATGCTCGGATGATCAACAGCTACCGTCATTTGATATGTCTCGTGAGTTAGCTACTGGATCCATCACGAAGCTGAGTTGTATCTTGGGAGATCATCTGGAGGTTGCCAATCCAAAGACTGGCATTTAGTAGCTTTGCTTCTTGGGCACCCATAGGCTACAGGGGTGCTTTTTCCCTTGTTAAACTGTCGTTTTTGATGACTTTCATTTTCAGCATCTCTGCCTTTGCCTTCGTTTGACGGCGTTAGATGAATCAATTGAATTTTCTTGACAATCCCTCATAAAGTTGGCAGAATTATGAAAAAGATTATCTCAAGAAAACTTGATAGCTGCATTAGACCTTCTGAACTCATGGGCTCCCTTGGCCAGCAAGGGCTCTTTTGGCTTCAACGTCATCAATTTTCGTAAAAGACCTTCACCTCTCGTGCTTTGCGTTCATTGTCTTGCTGACTGCGTTGATCATTGTTGTCGACAACACGAACGCATTCACCATAGCAATTGCTTTCACCATGTTGCATGTACAGGTGATTGAAAAATGGCTAAGGCATTTGACCGCATAGCCTCTCCTTTGTAGCAAGGCATGCATTCTCCAGACTTAGAATATTTTTAGCATTTTTCACTTTTGAAAATCCCCTCCGTGGCAGAGCATCTTTCGCCATGGATTCTTCATTGAAACTTTTGAGGCTTAGATTTTGATACTTGGTACTGGCCATCTGCCATTAATGGCTACAGAGGTCCTAGCTTTTCTTCTAAAAAAATGAAGTAGACCCACCAAAGTAAAACAAACTTTTTGGTGATTTTGACTTGACCAGTATGATCGTAAAGTCAAATTATCCTATCAAAATCATTTTCAAATAATTCTGGAAAGGTCCTATTTTCAAGGGTTTTCCTAAACAAGGGGTACGAAACCCTAATTTTCAAATTTTCAGAAATTTGCAAGTATCTTCCTTGATGCAAACACACAAAAAGCCTATGTTTGTTTGACCTAAAATGGACTTTTGACAACAATTTTACATGATTTAGACCATTTTGATCAAAATGCCTTATTGAAGCAAAAATTTATTTTGGGAACAACAAAACTCAGACCCGAGCCAAGAGTAACGGCAATGAATGTTCACGCCAAAAACATTAACACCATCAATACAAATATATCCTATATCTCCGACTTCACAGAAGCAACCGTCGCTGTCAGGAGTAGACACCTTCACTCAGCCTGACTCCTTCAGATATGTTGCACGATGGCACACACTCAAATGAAATTCATCAGCAACTAAATATTAAAGAGCCAAAAATGATTTAATACAGAATTCATAGCGCCAAGAATATGACGACTGAATATTGAATGATCACGACCTAAGCCAAAGGTAGGGTGGAATCGAGCAAACGTAAATGATAAACGCATATTCCATAGAGAAAGTGCTATCATCCAAAAAGAGAACTGATGACTTCTGAAAAATAGATGTCTACAATTGAAATGGCCTCCTTCACATGAAATGTGTAACCAGCTCCCTGGAGAAGTTCATTTGCAAACTAAAATTAGTAGATGCCATTATCACATTCTCCAGTCGTCAGACAAAGATAAAGTCGGAGATATTAAACAAGCCATTACAATAAAAAATGAACTCCAAAAATAACACGTCCTCTGTTCAAAAACGATTCCTTTCTGACCATAATAAGCATTTCAAAGAATTGCAATATATTCAATTTGAGCCTTCATTATATCTTAAATAAATCATGAATCTGAAATCTCCAAACCCATGTCTTGAATAGTAAAGACGTTAGAATATGATTCAAGCCGCCACAGTCCGAGAATTAACCCAACGCCTAAAATAAGGTATCATTGCCTTCAAACATGCCTCATAAAATATTTGCTAAAGGTTCTTCATGAATATTGTCCTTATTCAATTTACACGACATCATACACCATCTTAGAAATACCACATAAAAAGGCAAAGAAACTATCAAGAGCAAAAGCTATTTCGGGTAACCATAAATTGTCAGCTTTCATGAAGACGATGCCAATAAAGACTTCATTTCAAAAAGACCACACTGATATTTTGAAGCCGTCACCAAAAATGCCGCCAGGTAACAAGAATAAAGAGAAGCCATCGATGGTAAGGAAGCCGACAAAAATCCTGAAGCCAACCAATATAAATTTTGAACCATTTAAAATACTCTCAAAAAATAGCACGACTTTCACAAACAAACCGCTGCTAGAAATAGAGACTGACAAATAAAATTTGGAGCTGTCAATAATTAAAACATTTTTCTGAGTAGAAAGAGGATAGTCGGCGGTAGAATTGAATGCCACTAAAACCATCACTAACACTTTCTGAGGCCATCCTCCAAAAATATCAAGTCGTCACAGCTCCACCAAATCATAATAAAATCCTCCCGCACTTTCCTTCATCGACACAGCTCATATGTTTAATAGACAATCATTTTCACCTTTAAACCAAAAACCCAAAATAGCCAATACAATTTGCACAATAGAAGATCCATAATAGTTGCCAACGATAAATGATAGCCTTCACGTCTTCTACAAAAGATTCTTTAACACATAGCTTGAGAAAGGAGTCAATAGCTAGTTTTGAATGACCACCTAAAATGTCCTCATTTATTGGACCCATCCAAGGAAAATATTTGAGCAGCCAGCATGAAATGAATTAGCCACGTAGAAGTGAAGCTACCACCATAAAAGGAACCAAGCCAATGCATCAAGTTATCTTAAAAAGGAGCCAATTTCCTTTTGTAAAAGGAATTCAAAGTCAAACCTATTTGATCATATAAAACAAAATCTGACTTTTCAACAGCTAACAAGTAAGCTCACAAGAAGCTTAAGTAGACACATAAGCAGCTCAAGGAAATAGACAAGAAGCTCAACCAAACAGACAAGCAGGCACCCAACCAGCTCAAGCAAGCAGACAGACAACTCAAGCAGGTCAACCAGCTCAACCAGCTAAGCAGGTCAACTAGTTCAAGCACATAAGCACACAGCTCAACCTTGACATCAATGACAAACTTATTCCAACACTGTGTTTAGAATGTAGATAGTTGTGTTAACCGCTTCTCTCCAAAACTTGTCAAGTAGCATAGACTCATTCAACATTGTTCTAGCCATCCCTTCCACTGTTCGATTCTTTCTTTTGACAACTCCATTTTGTTGTGGAGTCCTTGCAGTTGAAAAATGTAATTTTATTCCATGATGCTCACAAAAGTCTTCAAATTCATTTAAGGTAAACTCGCCTCCTCAGTTTGATCTCAAACACTTAATCTTCAACCCAATTTCATTTTCAACTAAGGCTTTGAAAGCTTTGAGCTTCTCGAATGCTTTAGATTTTTCTTTTAGGAATGTAACCCATATCATCCTTGAGTAATCATCAATAAGCAACATGAAATAACTCTCACCTTGTAAACCTTGTGTCCTTATTGGCCCACAGAGGTCCATATGAGCAAGTTCCAAAGGCTTTGTCGTTGAGTACTCCTTTGACTTGAAATTAGCTCTTGTTTGTTTTCCATGTTGGCATTGCTTGCAAAGAGTGTTTGAAGGCTTAGTAATCTTTGGCATATCTCTTACAGTTTGTTTGGTGTTGATCTTTACAAGATTATCAAAGTTTATATGGCCCATTCTTCTATGCCACAACCAGCTCTCATTTGTTTGTCCCATGTAGCGTTTGTCTCCCTTGATCTCACTAAGGATGTATAGGTTGTTTGTTCTATTTGCATCAGCAACAACTTTTCTTGTAATTGCCTTAATTATCTCAAAACTTTGAGCATGAAAAGTAAGAGTGTGTCCTTGATCACAAATTTCACTCACACTAAGAAGATTATGCAGCATGCTTCAAGCTTCAACATATAAGATGTTTTTGTCCTTGTCTTCCCATTGTCAAGACTAAGACTTCCTTTTCATGTTATCCTTGTTGCAGCATTGTCTCCAAATTTTACCGTACTTCCATTGACTTCCTTTAAAGAGAGAAACTTGCTCGTCCCCTGTCATATGGCTTGAGCATCCACTATCAATATACCATTGATTTCCTTCATTTTGCGCATGAAAGGCTGTTTGAACAAGCATAGATTTTTCTTTCTTTTGTTGCTCTTTCCTTTTCTTCCAAGCTTTTGTAGGTTTCTCCTTTTGCTTGCCACGTGTATCCTCCATGTTTTGTCTAGGAGGTTCCACAAAATCACTTATACAAAAACGTGTTGTGTGACCATAGATGTTGCACTTATAGCAAATAATGTTCAAATCCATTAAGGGAGCAAAGGAATTGTAATTTCTCTTTAAGAACCCAAAATCATTTCTTGTACATACCCTACAATCTATTGCTTTATGATCAAACTGATTGCAGAAAAAGCAATAACCAAATGCGTTTTAGAACCTGATCATGTGGAACTATCTTAGAGGGAACAGTCTTATGAATTTGTCCTTGTTGTCCTTGTAAGAGATGTTAGTCTTCTATGTGGTATGACTTCCTTCCTTCTTGGTGCTATCACTATTGATAGAGCTCTTAAGAGCATTGGCATAACCTTTAGGCTTTTCTTTATTTGTTTTCTTTCGTAATTTTGTAGCCTTAGAACATGAATCTTCTTTAGTAGTCTTCTGATTTTACTCAAAGTGAAGACCAGTCTTGATGAATGGTGATCTTTGGGCATTGATAATGTCCTCCAATGTTTTGATGCTCTTTTCAAACTTCATGCTTTTGTTTAACTAGGCAGTTGCCTTTTATATTTCCTTTCTCAAGGAAATAGTTTCAGATTCAAGCCTTTCACAGTCTTCTACCTTTGTCTTTACTATTTAGCTTAAATCTCACTTCCCATTCTATCATTTTTGCCTCTTCAAGTTGAATCCTTAGGCTGATAATAGTCTTTTTTTCTTCTTCAAGACTTTGTGACACTTGTGTCCTTGAATCATGATCCTCTTCTTCATTTTTTTGTAGCTGCAACTTTTGCTTCAAATTTCTTTTCTTAAGATTCTTGATCTCGCTTAAGGCACAAATGAGTTCTTCTTCAAGATCCACTTCCCCATCCATTTCAACAATTTCTTCCTCTTTTGAATCTATCTTCTCTTTTCCTTAGTCTTCATCTTCCAAGGCATCACACTTTGCTTCTATTGCCATGAAGAGAGTTTCTTCTCTATCATTGTCGGAGATGCTTTCATCACTCTTCTCAGATGAGCTACTATCTTCTTTGGAGTAGAGGTTCTTCTTGTTCTTACAGAAAGTTTTCTTCCTCTCATGTTTGCCTTGTCTATAAGTCTTTTTGTATTGATGATGCTTTCTTTGCTTCTTTATGTGATGATCATCTTCACCATCACTACTGTCATCTTCTACCTATGGACACTTAGCAGCAAAATGACTTATTTTACCACAACTAAAACATTTGAAGGGTAACTTACCTTTGTATTTATTGGATCCTTTCTTGAGTTTTTTCACAAAGTGGGCTTCCTTTGCATCGAATTCATCGTTGGAGCTATCGCTTGGTTCAAGCTCTTTATTCTTCTTCTTTGAAACTTTGAAGGCTGTGAGGATTCCATGTAATCGTCCATAGTTAGTTTGTCTAGATCTTTCATTTCTTCAATGGCGAAAACTTTTGCATCAAATATCAAGGGAAGAGACCTTAGCACCTTTTGCACGATCATAGAGTCTTCAATCTTTTCACCAAGTCCAAGGATGGTGTTGACGATTTCATCCATGCAAAGGAGATAGGCTGCAATGTTTTACTTGTCCTTCATCTTCAAGTTCTCAAATTTCCTTCTATAGGTTTGGAGCTTGGCCTTCTTAACTTTGATGTCGCTTTCATAGACGTTCTTAAGTTTGACCCAAATTTCCTTCATCAAGTCACAATGCATTACTTTGACAAACTCAGATTCGGATAGACCACACAAAATAGGATTCGTCGCTTTTGCATTATTTTCACTATCCTTCTTTCCAACAAGATCTATTGGTGGGGTTGATGGAGCTACATAGCCATTCACCAATTATTGTCAAATGTCAAAGCCAAGATCCATTAGATAAGTTTGCATCCTTATGCTCTAGAATGCATAATTTGTTCTATCAAACAATGGGTATCTATTTGAAGAGAAACCTTCTTGACTCGCCATGTGTGCTTTCGAGATCTACCTTCTAGCGGTTAGACTATTCTTGAAGGATCCGGCTCTAATACAAATTGATGAGCACACACACTTATACTAAGAGGAGGGGTGAATCAATATAAGATAAAACTTTTACTTATTTAAAAACATCCACAAACATAGCAATCACACAAGATCTACCAACTAGGAGACACAAGATTTAAGTGGAAACCCTTTCGGGAGAAAACCACAGAGAAAGACTGCTTGGGTCTACTATCAAAATCCAGCTAAGAATAAAATTCTCTTTTACAAATATTTGCAGGCACCAACCCATTGGAGACACCAATCCCCACCACTAAGCACCAACTTAGCAAGAGACACCAATCTCTTTTATTGGGAGCACCAACCTCCAAATATACAAAATTTTGTCTTCTTGAATATAGCTTCTTCAAAGCATGATTATCATGTGAATCTTCTTCATAAAATCTCCTCAAAAGTCTGCTATAAATCTGTTGTAAATCACCTTGAAAGGTCTGCTACAAATCTGCAATAAATCAACCTTGAAAGGTCTGCTACAACTCTGCCATAAATCAGCATCAAGATCTGCTATAAGTCTGCTTTAAATCTACTCATAAGTCTGCTTTAGATCTGCTCATAAGTCTGCTTTAGATCTCCTCATAAGTTTTCTTTGAATAGGAAATATATTTTGTTATATGATCAGCAAATAAAGTTCAGAAATTACATTAAGTAACAATGAAGAGCAGGCAAATTCATCAATCATTAATGCTAATTAATTAGGGAAAACATCGGATCCGAACATGGATCAATAATGATGGTAAATAAGCATAAAATGCATCTTGAACAGCACTTAAATTATTCTGATCTAAATGACAAAGAAACCCTTGAACAACAATAACAATTTCAGCTTGTAAAATATTGATATTCTCACTTACAAATTGCCATACAGCCTATATGGTGCTCTGAAAAACCTTATTACAGTCTTTAAATAATGTTGTACAGCCTACAAATGGATGTGCTGAGATGGAAACAACTGTACAGCAGTCAAATCTTGCCGATTTAGGGCTGGCACACAAACAGCCTCTAAGTGTACATAACTGCTGATGGTAAGAGTGCAGGTAAGGCAGCATGTATGGTTGCTGATAGAAGGTACGGGGGTGGCTAGTGGAGGTGAAATTGGCACTAAAAACCCTACTGATCTGATATATTTTTCTGGTAATCAATGTGGCAACTTGCAAAATGTGGTGCAGCAACGTGAATGCATAAAATTTCAGCCTAGAAATGCTGATATGAATGTAATTTGCTGTTTCAAATCAAGCACAGCAAAAAAATAAACTTGAAACACTTAAATCTTTAACCAATAATGCCAACTTGATAGCATAGAATGATTTGCTAGCAAGTACAAATTGGAATATCCACAATAAGGAGCACAATTTGATCCTTGAGTAGAATTACCACAAATGGATATGAGGGTTTTCATTCCCAAATCTAAAATTGAATCCAAAGGGGTTTTCATCCTTCAAAATTCACCCTTATATTCATCCTCGAGTGTTCAAATTTGCAAATTGAATGCAATAATCACTAAGAATGGATAATCCAATTTGGGTGCTGGCCTCTCCTATATAGGTGCCTGAAAAATTGGGCCCTTTCTTATTTTATTTTTCCCTCATGAATTAAAAGTTTTTTTTTTTAAATAAAGAAATACATAGGCCTTATAATGCCTCATTTAGACAGTCATCAATAATAACATCTAAATTGCCCTTTTTGAAAAGATGATTGAGCCAAAAATTATAATGCTATTATCAAATGATTTCCCTTATTTTGTCCCTTAGCCTACAGGAAATAGAAATAGGCTATGGGTATTCACTTAAACCTTCATTTTCGAGAAGCGGACATGATATGCAATGAGAATCTATACTTGATTGTGATCTTGTTGATTGCTCTTAAATCTAAACACATCCTCCATTCACCATCCTCTTGGTTGCTATTACCACAGGTATAGCACATGAGCTCAAACTCTCCCTAATCAAACCTTTCTTCAACAGCTCCTATACTTTTCTATTTAGTTTTGCATTTTTTGCCAATGTCATTATATGTGCAGCCTTATTTGACAAACTTGCTACTAGGATTAGGTCCATCTGATGACTTACACTCCTCACTGGTGATTGTCCATCTAGCATATTATCTACTGTAATGTCCTGACTCCATATACTCTATCAACAATTATGTAATTTCCTTTTATGGTGCTTTCTCCACATCATAATACCACAAATTCTAGGGATCAATGCAAAACACCTATTTTCATATTTCAGCATATTTAAAAGCTTTGTTCCATGGACTAAACGAATTCTAGCACTACTGCACACTTGTCTTTCTTTATCCTTTAATAGTACTATAGTATGTTTCCTATCATTCTTCATCATAGTGTAAGTATTATCTCTTATCATGTATAACTTCCTATCATATTGCCATGGTCTGCCAAACAGCAAATGACATACATACATCAGCATTACATCACACAAAACATCATCATAACATCTTCCTATCTTGAATTTCAACAAACATTGTTCACTTACCAATACCTTGTGTTCTTTCTAGAACCAAGCAATTTTATATGGACGGGAATATTCTAACCTCTTCAACCTTAACTTGTCAACCATTTCTTCTAAAAAGAGATTATTTGTATTGCTATCAATGATGACTTTACAACATTTACCTTCAATCTTGCATACTATAAACAAATTTTTCCTTTGTATCAATTCTTCTTCGTCCATAACATATGTTCCCAACAAAGCTCTTCTCATGACCAATGATTTATTTTTCTCAAGTTCCTCATCTAGACTTTGTGATCCTCTAGATTCTTCATCTACATATGCAGTAGTTACACTACCTTCCAGTCTCCTATTTGTGCTTCCTTCCCTTTGTGAACATTCAAATGCTTTATGGCCTTTGGCTCCACATCAAAAACAATTTCTGCAAAAATTTCTTCCATCATTTCTACCATATCTTCTTCTACCTCTTTGGCATCCATCTATTCTGTCATTGCAATATGAACTACTACCTTCTTTGCCACTTCAGTAAAAAATATTGCTTCCTCCTTTGTTGCAGCATCATAGCATGAATTATTGGCATTGTGGTGTGTATTGTTACTTCTTGCTTCCACATCTACATTACAGGGTCTTATGTCGTTGTATTGAGATCTACTTCTTTGGAATCTTCCTCCTCTTCTTTGCCAATTCTATGTATTCTGAAATCTCTTGTTCAATTTCTTTTCTAATTCAATGCAAATTGGCATGCCTCTTCTATTATATTTTTGAATCTCACCAAGCTTAGCTCTTCCTAAATACTTCCTCTCAATCCATTGATGTATCTCACAATCTTTTATTTACCTACTTCATTATACCCAGTCCTTATAATTATCTTGTAAAATTCTTCAATATATTCCTTCATAGTCTTCTCCTTTAACCTCAAATTTTCTAACCTCTTCAATAATTTTAATTCATAGTCAACAAGTATGAATTGATTGCTCAATGTTATCATAATCCTATCCCATTTTGTTATCTTTTCTTTTTCCCTTATGTTTCTTTCTAATTGTGCTTCTTTCCACCAAACACCAGCATGTCCCTTTAGTTTGGTATTAGCAAACCTAACTCTTTTAGGATCTTCAATCTCCTCCTATTAAAAATATTCTTCTAGATCATTAATCCAATCAATCAACTCCTCAAGTTTCAAATCACTAGAATAATTACAAATTCTACTCTTAGGATTCTTAAATATTTTAGAAATAGCCTTCAACATATTTACTTGACTAGTTTCTTACTCTTCTAGATCTTCTATATCTTGCTCAACTATTTGTACATTTTCTCCTCTTTCAATTTCTTCCTCATCACTTTCATTATTGTTTCTAGGACTGAAACGTTTTCTTTTCTATCCTCTTCCATATCATCCAATCAGATATTCATTGCCCTCATCATTTCAAGCATTTCTTTTATATTTATAGCAAAATTAACAACACCTTGTCCTCTTCACAAAGACATATTGTCTTCACATCGACATATTGTCTTCACATCTAATGCAAATTGCCTTTAGTCAGCAATCCATCCACAATCAATCCTGGTAACTGCCTCACAGTTGACATTCTATTTACAAGCTTCTTGCAGAGTGCCTCAAATTCAACAATCTGTTTACAAGCAGAAACATTTAGGATTCCAAACCTTTCGCTTTGATAACAATTGCTGCAATCATAGTCGAAGGATTGAACGAATAATTATCCAACCATGCAACTAAATGAACAATCACATAGCAAAACTCAATGAAATAGTAAAAACAACAATATGAACTTTACTGATTCACAGTCACAATTCAATTACAATTTGCTAGAAGGTCTTACAAAATGAGGGCTTTGCCTTCACAACACATTGGCACAATTTCACAACTATGTGCAAATTACAGAGTTCTCACATGATATTACAATATAGTGTTCTTAATAATCACCTAACTCAAAGCTAAAACAAACGCTTAATTAACTAACTAGCTAGCTGAATTCAAATAATCATGAGTGGTGCTTATATAGTGGCTCTAGCCTTAGAAATGATCTTTGTTGGCTGCAAGGAGTGCAAAGCTTGATGCCAAGTGTAACATGTAGAAGGAATCTTCTAGAACAAATGCAATGAAGATAGTTCAATGAAATTTAATGTGGTTCATACAATAAGCTATCCTAGGACCAATGAATCTGGAAACATGTTCCCTTGTTGCCACAAGCTTCAAACAATGAAATCAGTTGTTATCACGTCATGCCCGATAGCAAGTCTAGAACTAAAATACACCTTTTCAATAATTGTAATCATCCCAGAATTTGGATGTGACGTTGCCAACTCTTAGTAGAACATGTTGCCAACCACAATGTGAAATATGCAACTGTGATGGAATACAATAAGAATTGCAGACCTAGATGATTACTAGAATGTTATTTAAAACTTGCAAACAAACAAAGTGAAAAAAAATTGGCTGATACAAGATTGCTTGTATGCCAAAGATGCTCCTACATCACACAAGACCCACAATCAATAATAGTGTTCATCAAATTTTCTCAAGTATCTTCATGTGCACTATTTAGATCTTTGTGGCTGCTAGTCTTCAAGTTACATTTGTAGTCAAGAGCATAGGATCAATTACTTGGCCTCCTTACAATGGAAGCACAAATATTGCTTGGACATGATGACTCTTGGTATCTACACTTTTTAACATTAGAAGTCACTTACATGCTCTACATTCCAACCATTGTCTCGTGTACAAATAATAATAGATATAACACTCTTGAGTTCTAGAATGTTGTGCAACATATCTATCATCTTCACAATTACCAAAGTTTGAAGAACCTACCTTGCAATTGCTTTATTGGACTCTGGTCAACTTTTCATCATACTTATTTGCTCATGGGAATGCATTCGTCAACCATGGTTTTCTCCACTTCAACCCTTAGTTCCAACAAAATTTCCTTTCTTCTTTGGGTTTAGGTAAGTGGTTTTCATCACTTAGGCTCTAGTGACAGTCATGGCTTCTTCACTCTCAATTGCATCAATCATCGTGACATTCACTCTAGACACTTGCTTCGAATAGTTAGTATTGTCTTAATGCCTAAGCCCATACCATCTTTAGAAAAAATCGAGTTTTGAGGACAATCTCTTAAGAAATAAACCCATTTGTTACACTTTCAGCATTGCACATAGACCAACCTTTGGAATTATATTAATTCCAACTACCACTCCTATTCCAAAGCCTATTATTATTTCTTTGATTAAAATAACCACTAAGAGACCCACCTTTAATTCTTTGATTGTTCTATAGTTTTGTAGGTTTGGTGGTTGGCATCAATTGCTTCCCTTGATTAAAGTGTGCTTAGTCACTCTTGATTTTCAAATTATATGGGTAATCATTGTCTTCTTTGTCACAAGAAGCACAAGTTTCTTGCTTCATGGTGACTTTCCCTTCTTGCTAACCTTCAACATTCCCCCAAGAACTTTTGACACACTCTTCTCCCAAGAAAACTTGCTAGTATAGCTTTTGACATTAGCCCCATTGTGTGGATTTCCTATACTCACTCTCTTTACAATGTGCCAAACAAACATGTTGTCATTGTCCCCACTTCACTACCCTCTTCTACTATTTTCTCCACAAGCAATGTCAAGAGGGCTATTATGAAGTTATGACCCGATAATGATATTGCAGCTTCAGGCGATCCTTCCAACTCAGCTCAAACGGAGAAAACATAAATTAAATGATAGCTCTTTAGCTATTTAATTTATATGCGATTTTTGTGTTGTCATTTATATTTAATGAGGCGCGAATGTTATGAGGCCGACCCCATTCCCTGTTTTCTTCGATATTCTCTCTTGGCAATATTATTATTCTGGGCCGACTTTCATTGGAAATATTTTGTATCTTGGCCGACTTGATTCTTGAGGAGGTGCGACCTCTCATAGCAATGTATATATATAGAGGCTCTTCTTGTCATTTGAAATCACCAAGTTCATGTTCTATTAAGTGCGAACCATCTAGTGCGAATTATCATCAAAGGCGAATTTATGTCAAGTGCGAACTGTCAAGGGTGAACTGTCAAGTGCGAATTCTGTCAAGTACAAGTTCGGTTCATTCCATTCAAGTCAAGTGTGAATATTATCAAGTGCGAATTCTGTGAGAGCAAATTTCTGTAAGTGCGAATTCCTCAAGACCAGATTGCGAATTGTTCAAGGTCAGTTTGTGAGTCATTCAGGTGCAGTCTGCGAATTCCTCTAAGACTGAACTTGAGTCTTAAAGTGTGACAGTTTGTTTCTGTTCTTGCATCCTGTTCAAGGTGCTGAATATTGGTCTTTGTGTTAGGCCTCATTGTAAAGAGAATTGTTGCCATTGTTTAAATATAAGAGAGATCTTTGTTGCTGGGTTTTTCTCCCTCAAGAGGAGGGTTTTCCCAGGGTATCTGCTGTGTTATTGTGTCTGATTTAAATTATTTTTCTGTGCATATAATCTGTTCACTTAAAATTTACATGTGGTATGTCGAGGCGGGTTTGAGGATGCATTGATCAGAATTGCTAATCAGCTTACCCTATTGTTCACTTAATCAAGATGGTGAATGGTTTGAAGGGTTGAGAAGATGGGCTTCGAGAGGTGCATCCAACCATCATGGAGATTGAGGGATCATGCTTGCTAGCATTGAAATGACTTAGATTTGAGGTTCGTTGAGTCCTAACACCGCCTACTTGAGGGAGGGAGGAAGAGAAAGAAAAGTTGCGATTGGCTGAAGAAGGAGCAGTGCAAAAGCAATGAAGATTCTGGTTGATTCCGTAAAGGATCACATTGTTCCTATCATCTCTAAGTTGAAGACAGCAAGAGATATGCTCAAGACCTTGGAAGAGATGTACGAAATCAACAATACTAGTCGGGCACTTGCTCTGAAGCAACAACTTCATCATGTGAAGATGACGAAAGGTGAATCTGTGATTGCATACTTTATGAGGATTGCAGATTTGAGAGATCAACTCTCCACAATTGGACATATGGTTGAAGACAAGGATCTGACTATGCTCGCTCTCAATGGGCTGCCTTTGTCTTGGGAATCATACATTCAGGGAATCAGTGCAAGGTCAAAATTGCCTAAGTTTGATCGCCTCAAATCTGATTGCATCCAAGAAGAATCAAGGTTGGTGGCAAGAGGCGTGGGTCAAAGCTCAAAGAATGAAGACATTCATGTTCTTGCCTCCCACGCATCAAAGAAGAAAGGAAAAGATGGAAGGAAAGGATTCTT